>OY740796.1:48363573-48617311 GCA_963514005.1 Raja brachyura | reverse complement strand
CTATTCCTTTTCTCTAGAAATGATGAGTTACTCCAAATTTTTTGTGTCTATCTTCGGTTTTAAACGAGCATCTGCAGTTCCTTCCTACACAGCTCAAGTTTAATTAGAGGCAAAGGGATTTGGTCATCCATCACTGGAAAGTCTCCTTCGCTATTTTGTAAAGTCTACGACAGTAACCATCTGGGTTGAATAGTTTTCATTCGGCCGTTATGAAGCTACCAGTGTTGTGATCTGATGGCTTCTCTGGTTGTTCACCGTTAGAAAATACTTGGTTACATTTGGTGGAAAAAAGATGCCTAATTCCTAAGACTTAAGTACAATAAAGTATATTTTAGCTCAATGACCTAATGTTTGGTCCCAACAGGGAAAACTTTGGTAAAATAAAATATTTTGAGAAATTGGGAAGTTGGAAGTATTGGGGGGGAAAAAAAATATTGAGCAAAATATTTCAGGTATTCAACCTCTAATTTAGCCACATTTAATGCTAATTTTTTCGTACTTTATCGTGTGTTATTTCTGTATCGGGATAACCCATCAGGGGCCGGTTCATTTAATCTTTTCATGGAGGAAATAGCTTGGCCAAAACAATGCATTAAAATGTGACGTGCAATTTCTTCCTTCATTGAAACATAAAAAATAGGTGCCATTCAGCCCTTCGAGCCAGCACCGCCATTCAATATGATCATGGCTGATCATCCAAAATCAGTACCCCGTTCCTGCTTTCTCCCCATATCCCTTGATTCCATTAGCCCAAAGACCTTTATATAACTCTCTTGAAAACATCCAGTGAATTGGCCTCCACTGCCTTCTGTGGCGGAGAATTCCACAGATTCACAACTCTCTGGGTGATTTTTTTTTTTTACATTTTATACTGCCTGGAGTTATTGGAACTTAGTCCCTCAACCTGCTGTTTGAAGTGATAATTGAAAATAAAAAATGTTTAAAGCAAAAAATCTTTGGTTCAACTCCTGCCGCAGGTAGCTGCAACACTGATAATTTCACCCTTTATCTAATCAAATATAATTCAAAACCGTACACCTGCCACAGCAGGAGTTGATCAGCACTTCACGTTCTGAAGTTTTAAATAAATGCCGTCAAAATGAGCATTATAGTGATATTTTTTTAAAGTAGTTTTGCATCATTTACTAAATTTCTGCAAATATCAATTGTACCAATATTCTACTCGTGTGCCTGGAAATAGAGTGTCCTGCAAAGTTTGTCTTCAGTTTGCCGGTGGCACAGCGGTAGAGTTGATGCCCGAGACCTGGGTTTGATTCTGACTACGGGTGCCATCCGTAAAACGTTTTGTACGTTCTCCCTGTGACTGTGTGGGTTTTCTCCGGGTGCTCTGGTGTCCTCTCATGCTCCAAGGACGTACAGGTTTGTATGTTAATCTCCTTCCGTGAATTGTAAATTGTCCCCTAGCGTGTGGTGGTGTTAGCGTCCGGAGTCATTGCTGGTCGTCACGGGTCAGTGCGCTTTCCGCGCTCTTATCTCCACTCAAAGTAACGTTTACAAAAAAATAGAATTAAAACAATCCAGGATGAATGAAACTTTGGTGAATTTATATCTGATATTGAATGGTGGCAAAGTACGATGGAGGCACGGCTTTGCAGATGCCCGAATCTTGAGCGAAGCACAAAGTGCTGGAGTAACTCAGTGAGTCAGGCAGCATCTCTAGAAGAAATGGATAGGTGATGTTTCATTTTGAGCAACGCTAGGTGATTTTTGTGTGGTGGTGTATGGGGGAGCTCTGGGAGGGGTAGCACCTCTGCTCGGGGGGGGGGGGGGGGGGGGGGGGGCTTGCCGTGCTCCTCTGACGATAGTTCATACACCTTTGTTCTGCACCTGGCAACCAGCTCTCACCTGTGGTTCCAAGAAGCCGTTAACATTGCCACAACAGCCACACGCTGGAATCCTGCGTTGGCTGATGGGCTGAACCAACTGAGGGCGGATCTCGAGCCCTCGGTGAGTTTAGGGACTCGCTCAGCCCAGCGCGTGGACTTTGTTCTAGCAGATTGGGCAGAGGAAATCCACTAGAGGGCTCAACGGCCAGCAACGGGCTGTGCAGTGCAGTAGCAGTACAAAGGGGCATGCCAACGCACAGAAGAACACATGGCCATCCAGACTGACTGGGGAGCTGCTTATGACACATGGCAGACTGGGGAGCTTCATATTTTTTTAACAAAAATAAATGTAATCAATTATTACAACAATGCTACACAAACCTACCACCGTAATACAAAATCAACCAATTATCAAAGCAAATATTCTTAAATGTTACACACTTAAACAGCTATATGTGTGTTTTTACAATACTGGATGCAAAAACGTGTGACCATACATAAAACTGAAGTTCACAAATTATTTCAACATGATTCAGATTAATCAAAAACCCTCACAGCAGCAGTACATGACGGGGAGAGATAGTTCATGAAGTTTTAGAAAAATGGATTAATGAACAAAATTCCCCGATTAACATGTGTTTTTTTTACATTTTATGTTTGGTGCCCGCCATAATAACCGTTACATGAAATTTAGAAAGTCATTTTTTGCTAAAGCATGAAGACTGATTTCTTCACTTTTGCTGTTTTCCAACTTACAAATGTACTTTCTTGCTATAAACATGGAGTATGTGACCAAATGAACAATATTCATGTTATCTACTGAAACGTGCGTTACACGGTGTCCGAGGGCGGACACCAACTTGAAAGTAGCTCCTGTTATTATCAAGAAAGCTCATCAGCCTCTACTTCCTGAGAAGATTACGGAGAGTCGGTTTGTCAAGGAGGACTCGCTCTAACTTCTACAGGTGCACAGTAGAGAGCTTGCTGACCGGTTGCATCGTGGCTTGGTTCGGCAACTTGAGCGCCCTGGAGAGGAAAAGACTACAAAAAGTTGTCCATCATCGGCCCTGACCTTCCTTCCATCGAGGGGATCTATCACAGTCGCTGCCTCAAAAAGGCTGGCAGCATCATCAAGGACCCACACCATCCTGGCCACACACTCATCTCCCCGCTACCTTCAGGTAGAAGGTACAGGAGCCTGAAGACTGCAACGACCAGGTTCAGGAATAGCTACTTCCCCACAGCCATCAGGCTATTAAACCTGGCTCGGACAAAACTCTGAACATTAATAATCCATTATCTGTTATTTGCACTTTATCAGTTTATTTATTCATGTGTGTATATATTTATATAATGGTATATGAACACACTGATCTGTTCTGTAGTCACGCCTACTATGTTCTGTTGTGCTGAAGCAAAGCAAGAATTTCATTGTCCTATCAGGGACACGTGACAATAAACTCACTTGAACTTGTTTCTTCCAGTATTTCTTTTTTTGTAATTTCTTTCTCATGTTTTGAATAAACTTTATGGAAGTAATTGTCCACACATAATAAGAGACTGCGAGTACATAATTTGATGGAAATATAGCTCCTGCAAAATGCTGGTGTTACTGGTGTGATGGTGGACACCAAAAATATTCATTAATTTTGGCATGTAGCAGCTTTTACAGAATCTTGATATTAAGGTTCTCATAATTTTGTTATCTATTGAGTTCTTCAATCTAGAAAATTTTCAATCTTCTTGAAGTTCTTTGGTCCAGCAGGCAGTGAAGAAAGCGAATGGCATGTTGGCCTTTAGAACAAGAGGAATCTAACATGGGAGCAAAGAGGTCCTCCTGCAGTTGTACAGAGGCCTGGTGAGACCACACCTGGAGTATTGTGTGCAGTTTTGGTCTCCTAATTTGAGGAAGGACATTCTTGCTATTGAGGGAGTGAAGCGTAGGTTTACAAGGTTAATTCCCGGGATGGCGGGACTGTCATATGCTGAGAGAATGGAGGGGCTGGGCTTGTACACTCTGGAGTTTAGAAGGATGAGAGGAGATCTCATTGAAACATATAAGATTGTTAAGGGTTTGGACATGCTAGAGGCAGGAAACATGCTCCCGATGTTGGGGGAATCCAGAGCCAGGGACCACAGTTTAAGAATAAGAGGTAAGCCATTTAGAACGGAAACGAGGAAATACTTTTTCTCTCAGAGAGTGGTGAGTCTGTGGAATTCTCTGCCTTAGAGGGCGGTTGAGGCCGGTTCTCTGGATACTTTCAAGAGAGCTAGATAGGGCTCTTAAAGATAGCGGAGTCAGGGGATATGGGGAGAAGGCTGGAACGGGGTACTGATTGGGGATGATCAGCCATGATTATATTGAATGGCGGTGCTGGCTGGAAGGGCCGAATGGCCTACTCCTGCACCTATTGTCCATTGTCTAAATTTACCATTGTGGTGTAACGGTGGTTATGCTAAAATAGGGTGGACATCAGAGTAGCCACTGTTACACTCTTTGAAATATGGCCATTCAGAGCACTTCATGCCAAATTCATCACAAGGTTTACTTATTACTGTGAAACATGCATCGCTACAAAGCACCAAACTTGAAAATGTTTTGCATTATAATGAAGTGAATGCAGAAATTGCCTCTTTATTTCATTGTGCCAAAGCATGTCCCATTTTTGGTGTCCAAACAAATTGATATTTTTGAGAGAGAAACTGGTTGAATCAGGGAATTAATTTAATTCCTAACTTGATTTTATCTCTACTATCTCTTGCCCATTTGAGTAACAATCCCTGAGAAGATTAACGCCGTACTACTTGAAACAGTGGAGATATTACATTTTTAATGTTCTGTGCTAAAATCTCTCCAGTACTGTAAAAATCCAAACCTCGTCATCCCTGTCAAAGATCCATGCCGTCCATAGCGGTCCAGGAAATCCCCCATGGCTCCCTCGAACAGTGCGTACTCCCTCTCCAGTACCACCCGGCCACGTACCACGGACGTAATCCCGGAAAAGGGGCAGGCAGCCGGCTCGGGCACGAGGACCTTCCAGACGCGACACCGAAAGGCCCTGTCCCACTTTCATGACCTAATTCACGACCTCTGCCGAGTTTGCCCTTGACTCATGCTCGCAGCATGGTCGTCACAAGGTCGTAGGAGGTCGTAGCTAGTCGTAGGTACTCGTGGCATCAAGTAGGTCGGGGCATTTTTCTAGCATGATGAAAAATGTCCACGAGTAAAAAAGGTTGTGAATTAGGTCGTGAAAGTGGGACAGGTCCTTTACCCTGCCACTGGAAGCCAGCTCCTATAGCCGAGAGGGTGTGCAACAGGCTCCCCACCCTCATCTCTCCCACGCACAGGTTTTAAGATGCACAGCCATGCTGTCAGCGTCTACCACAGGCCACCACCACCACGAGCTGATTTTGTCAGTGAATTGAACATATAAACTGGCTCACTTCATTTTGAACACCCACTCAAGTTAGTAGCGGTATTGATATTTACTGCTATATCTGACTTGCATGAATGATCCAGGTTCAGAAATGCCATATAAAGTGGCATGATTTACACATGATGAATCAAGATGGATGGTGGAATTGAGATTACAGAAAGATTTGGTGAAAAATAAATAAGGGAACAATGATAGGTGGAACTAATATAGAAAAGATTAAGTGTGCAGTTTGTTCAAGCAATGAAGATCTCCAACTGAACAAAGGCAATAGGATAGACACAAAATGCTGGAGTAACCTCTTAAGGGTTGCGACCTGAAACATCACCCATTCCTTCTCTCCAGAGATGTTGCCTGTCCCGCTGAGTTACTCAATATAACACCATATAACAATTACAGCACGGAAACAGGCCTTCTCGGCCCTTCCAGTCCGTGCTGACCATTTATTTTCCCCTAGTCCCAGCTACCTGCACTCAGACCATACCCCTCCATTCCCTTCCCGTCCATATACCTATCCACTTTACTTTTAAATGTTAAAATCAATCCTGCCTCCACCACTTCATTCCACGCAGCCACCACTCTCTGAGTAAAGAAGTTCCCCCTCATGTTACTCCTAAACTTCTGTCCCTTAATTCTCATGTCATGCCCTCTTGTTTGAATCTTTCCTACCCTCAATGGGAAAAGCTTATCCACGTCAACTCTGTCTATCCCTTTCATCATTTTAAAGACCTCAATCAAGTCCCCCCTTAACCTTCTGCGTTCCAAAGAATAAAGACCCAACTTGTTCAACCTTTCTCTGTAACTTAGTTGCTGGAACCCAGGCAACATTCTAGTAAATCTCCTCTGTACTCTCTCTATTTTGTTGACATCCTTCCTAGAATAAGGCGACCAAAATTGTACACCATACTCCAGAATTGGTCTCACCAATGCCTTGTACAATTTTAACATTACTTCGCTACTCCTATATTCAATGCTCTGATTTATAAAAGCCAGAGAAGATCTCGGAGAAAACCCACGCAGGTCACGGGGAGAACGTACAAACTCCGTACAGACAGCACCCCTAGTCAGGATCGAACCCGGGCCTCTGGCGCTGAAAGCACCGTAAAGCAACAACTCTAGTGCTGCACGATGGTGCCGCCCTCTTCTCCCTGTGGCCACGTGGGTTTGCTCCGGCTGCTCCGGATTCCACCTGCATCTCAAAGACGTGCGGGTTTGCAGGTTAATTGGCCTTCTGCAATACTGCCCCCTAGTGTCGCAGGGAGTGGGCGAGAAAGTGTGGTAACACAGAACCCGTGTGAAGGGGGAGTTGGTCGATAGTCGCCACAGACTCAGTGGGCCAAAGGGCCTGTTTACACTCTAAACTAAACTAAACTAAACTTTCATTTAAAAAAAAAAAACACTTTTATTCTTTTCAGCCAGGCTTGTGAGCATTTGAAAAAAACAAGTACAAAGAATTGCAATTTTCGTTAAATATAATACAACTGTGAGGAAATGGGATGCAGTATGTATGTGTGCGTACATGTAATTAGTGGAATACATTTTCAGCATCATTGTGTCTCTTGGCAACTTATTATATTTGTGGGAAAGTCCCCCAACAACGGAAAGGCCTAATGAACCACCGTGGCCTAAACATCCATCGGGCGAGAATGAAATGCTCAGGGAAGGAGGAAGAGGTGCAGCGTACGCACAGGCCTTGAGCCTGGTGAGACGCAGGAGGAGCCCGGCCGGGAGTCACCCCACAGAGTCCAGTCCCTCCATGCACTAGAATCCCTCAACGGCTGCAGAGTGGTTACTAAGATGGCTGATCCGTGGGCGGTTGCTGCTCGGGGGCTGATCAACCCCGGCTGGGTCGCCTGGGCGAGGGTGTCTGATGTTGTGAGACCCGAAACACCCGATGACCCCAGATCACAGCGCTGAGGATGCGTCCCAGCTCATCTAGAGGTTGTATATTTTTCGCACTGCCACTGCATATTGTGAGAATAAGACCTCCCGCGTTCATTACAGGTTAGCAATGAGGTTATAATGATTTAATGTGGGGGCGATGTTAACACTTTGTTTTAAGCGACAAGGCATACTAATAATCCAACTGGTGTTTGCTGTCCCTGTTATGGAGGGTTTAAGCCGGAGAGGCTGGGGGGTCGAAATCCAAGCAAAGTGACCAGGGAAGGAAAAATGAGAGGAAATGACAGTACGGTGCAAAAGCCAGACAACAAGGAAATTGAGAACGAAAGGATTATGGGTCTGCAGTCCAGAAAAAAATAATGATTTCTGAAAAATAACAAAAAAGAAAGGTTAGTAGCTGTACATCTTAGTGCACAAAACTGGAAAACTATTGGACATATGGGGCGAGGTTAGATGGACATCTTGACTCGTACAGTTGTCAGGGGTTGTAGGGAGAAGGCAGGAGAATGGGGTTAGGAAGGAGAGATGATTGAATGGTGGGGTAGAAGTGATGGGCCGAATTCAGCTCCTATTACGTATGACCTTGTATGGGTTTGCATGAGCAAGTAGGGCTGAAAGACCCGTTTCCGTGTTGTATTGTTCTAAATGTAACTATTGGAGGCCGTGTAGATTGGATGATCAGCCATGATCACATTGAATGGCGGTGCAGGCTCGAAGGGCCGAATGGCCTACTCCCGCACCTATTTTTCTATTTTTCTATGTTTCTATGATTGGAACCAGAGACTGATTTAGTTCTGAGATACAGCGTGGAAACAGGCCCTTCAGCCCACTGAGTCCCCACCGACCAGCGATCCCTGCACACTAACACTATCCTACACTAGGGACTGTTTCTACATTTATACCAAGGCAATTAACCTCAAACCCGTACTTCTGTGGAGTGTGGGAGGAAACCGAAGTTCTCAGAGAAAACCCACAGAGAGAATGTACAAACTCCGTAGAGCCAAGCACCCGTAGCCAGGATCGAACTTGGGTCTCTAGGGCAGCAACTCTACCACTTCACCACCCAGTTCCTGTACAAAATGGGGAAGGTTGGTGAAATATCTACAATTTGGCTGGAATGGAAATGTCCATTAGATAACCATAAAGGTAGCAATATTACATATATTTAAAAAAAATCTATTTCTACAATATTCTTTTCCCTTCTACCACATCATAGATTGTAAATCTTGCTGCAACTTGGCTTGTCAATTTTGACATGTCAATTTTGAAATTAAACTGAGGTGGAATCAGGGGATATGAAGTCAAATGACTCTGGCATTTTCTGTCTGATCTTTGGTATAAATCAGCATCTGCAGTTCCTTCCTACACATGTACCTGTTGAAATGTCTCTTAAACGCTATGATAGTAACGGTGGCTCGGTGGGTAGAGTTGCTGCCTCGCAGCACCGGAGACGCTGGTTCGATCCTGACTACGGGGGCTGTCTGTACGGAGCTTGTACGTTCTCCCAGTGACCGTGTGGGTTTTCTCCGAGATCTTCCATTTCCTCCCACGCTCCAAAGACGTGCAGGTTTGTCGGTTAATTGGCTTGGGTTTGTGTACTTGGTATAAATGTAAATTGTCCCTCGTGTGTGTAGGCTTGTGTTAATGTGTGGGGATCGCTGGTCGGTGCGGACTCGGTGGGCCGAAAGGCCAAGCTGTATCTCTAAACTCAACTAAACCTTCGTCAACTAGCTCCTGTGGTCGCTCATTCCATATACCCACCACCCTTGGTGAATTTTTTTGAGAAGTTACTATTCTGGTACCTATTAAATCTTTGATCAGCCATTCAATTATTCAATCTGGCTCGAAGGGTCGAGTGGCCTACTCCTGCACCTATTGTCCATTGTCTTTCCCCCTCACCTGAGATCCTCTGATTCTTGATTCACCATCGGGCAAAAGACACTGTGCACTTATCTTATCCATTCCTCTAATAATCTTGTACAAGATCACCCCTCATCCTGCTGTGCTCCAAACAGTCCTAGCCTGCTCACCCTCCCCCGAAAGCTCAAGCTCTCAAGACCTCTCAACTGTCTTGTAAATCTTCTCCGACATTTAGACCAATAATTAGTTATGGTTACAAATCACATATCTGGGACACCAATAGTGATAAGGGCCTGTCCCACTTTCACAACCTAATTCACAACCTTTTTTTCCTCGTGGACATTTATCATCAGGCTAGAAAAACGCCCGGACCTACTTGATGCCACGACTTGCATCACGGCCTGCTACGACCTGGTGACGACCATGCTGCGAGTACGAGTCGAGAGCAAACTCGGCAGAGGTCGTGAAATTGGGACAAGCCCTTTAGTCTGAAAATAGACACAGAGTGCTGGAGTAACTCAGCTAGTCAGGCAGCATCTCCTGAGAACATGGACAGGTGATGTTTCGGGTCTAGTTATTCTGAAGAAAGGTCTCGATCCGAAGCTTCACCTATCCACGTTCTCCAGAGATGATGTCTGAATCTGGAGGTGATTCAGAGGTGCTGAATTACTCCAGCACCTTGTCTTTTGTTTTGTAAATCGGCATCTGCAGTTTCTCAGATAGACACGAAATGCTGGAGTAACTCAGCGCGTCAGACTGCATCTGTGGAAAGAAGGAACAGGTGACATTTTGGGTTGGGGCCCTTCTTGAGACAATTCATTGTCTGCCCGTTACCTCACCGATCAATTCACAAACAATGATATCACTGAAGAATGGTCATATAAGGATTTCAAATCTGCACATCGTATAACGGTTGCAAATGGGAATTCCAGTAATGTGCCATGACCATATAAGTGAATGCTGTGTAGCTACTAGATAGGCACAACGTGCTGGAGTAACTCAGCAAGTCAGGCAGCATCTCTGGAGGATAGAGATAGATGGCTGACGTTTCTGCTCCAGTCCCTTCTTCAGAGTAGCTCCTGTTTTGTATCGGCCCTCCAGGACCTTTGTGGCCTGAACAAGTGGTGTAGAACCCCAGACGCGATCCCTGATCTTCAGTGGATAAACACGTTATGATAGCAGGCACCCGCGTTCAGTGCTGGTTTGGGCAAGGCCGCTGTCTGTAATTGGGAATTTCTTGTGTAATTTCAATGAAAGCAGCTTGGCTGAAGGCCCTGGCTCGCGGGGGTGGGGGTCCCTGAGGAGGTCAGTGTGAATCTAAAGTGTCCGTCTTCTGTTGGCTGTTACTGGGGCTAATCTACAGCTAGAAGCTGCTGAAGGTTTTGCTTTAACGACCTAAGTGGTGGAAGTAAATTGAAGTGGATCATTGCAAAGTACGGGATTAGGAGCTGTGACCAGCACCGCACGCAAGTCGCGCTGAAAAGCCATTGGAGTACTTGTGGGCAGCATCACATGGAGCAAAGCTCACAGTCAACTCTGCTGGAGTGCGGAGTTATCCCTGTACATCTACCCCCCCAACCCCTTACTCTACTTCCCTCCCTCTCTCTTTGTCTCCTCAACACTGTACAATGCTCTCTCTCTCTCTCCACCATCTCTATATCTATATACAGAAGATAGACACAAAGAGCTGGAGTAACTCAGCAGGACGGGCAGCATCTCTGGAGAGAAGGAAAGGGTGACGTTTCGGGCCAAGACCCTTCTTCAGACTTCAGTGTCCATCTTCGGATTAAATCAGCATCTGCAGTTCCTCCTTACACATTCTGTCTCTGTCTGCCTCTCTGTCTGCCTCTCTGTCTGCCTCTCTGTCTGCCTCTGTCTGCCTCTCTGTCTGCCTCACTGTCTGTCTCTCTGTCTGTCTCTCTGTCTGTCTCTCTGTCTGTCTCTCTATCTGTCTCTCTGTCTCTCTGTCTGTCTGTCTGTCTGTCTGTCTGTCTGTCTGTCTGTCTGTCTGTCTGTCTGTCTGTCTGTCTGTCTGTCTGTCTGTCTGTCTGCCTCTCTGTCTGTCTGTCTGTCTGTCTGACTGTCTGTCTGCCTCTCGGTCCGTCTGCCTCTCGGTCCGTCTGCCTCTCGGTCCGTCTGCCTCTCGGTCCGTCTGCCTCTCGGTCCGTCTGCCTCTCGGTCCGTCTGCCTCTCGGTCCGTCTGCCTCTCGGTCCGTCTGCCTCTCGGTCCGTCTGCCTCTCGGTCCGTCTGCCTCTCGGTCCGTCTGCCTCTCGGTCCGTCTGCCTCTCGGTCCGTCTGCCTCTCGGTCCGTCTGCCTCTCGGTCCGTCTGCCTCTCGGTCCGTCTGCCTCTCGGTCCGTCTGCCTCTCTGCCTCTCTGCCCGTCTGCCTCTCTGCCTGTCTGCCTCTCTGCCTGTCTCTCTGTAAACGTGTTGCATGTGACATGTATTTGATCTCCACTACAACGGTTGTAATTGTGGCTTCCTAACGCAGGACATGCCGTGACACACGGTAAGGTTTGCTTGCTAGCTTCACTTCCCTTTTTGATGTGAGCTGCGCCAGTTAGTGTGCACTTTGCCGTTTGCTCTGTGGCTCCTAGCAGCGTTGATCGCTATTACACATAAGTGTGTACATTTGAATAAAGATCACATATTTGTCTGCCAACAAGTTGAGCCCAAGGGCCTGTTTCTGTGCTGTACCACTCTATTATAATGAGAAACTTGCACCAAAAAAGTGTGTTTTCATTGTTGCTAAAACAGTGGAACCGTTTGATTTGTTGGATTTGTAAACCATTGATCCATTTAGAGACATTGTCCTACAGCGTGGAAACAGGCCATTCAGCCCCACTTCCCCGACATGTCCCATCTACACGAGTCCCACTTACCAGTGTTTGGCCCATATCCCTTTAAACCTGTCCTATCCATGTACCTGTCTAAATGTTTCTTAAACGTTGCGATGGTACCTGCCTCAACCACCCCCTCCAGCAGCTCGTTCCATACACCCACCACCCTTTGTGTGGAAAAGGTTGCCCTTCAGATTCCTACTAAATCTTTCCCCCCCCCACTCACCTGAAACCCATGTCCCTCTGGTTTTTGATTCCCCTACTCTGGTCAAGGGACTCTGTGCGTCTATTTTACTGGTCGTACTTTTGGTTTATTAACTAGACCAAGTCCTGGCTTAATAACCTTGGCCTGTTTTATGGGGTGGTACCCATTTAAGATTGATTTGAGCTACAAGCCCCACAATGCCATGACATAGAATGGTCACCTTTACTTCCTACAGTCATCGCACAAGTGTCGAGCGACAGGGTGACCGTGTTACCGCTAGTAATTCATGACTGGTCACGGCGTGCAGCTGTTTTCTGCAAGTGATCATCTTTGATGGATGCAGTGCAAAGTGCTTTATCCTTGCTCTCCCCCCTGTGCCCGAGATGTGAAAGCATTTCCACAATTGAAAATCGAACCAACAAAGGCTTTCTAAGAGTGCAAGGTCAATACACAATAGGTGCCGGAGTAGGCCATTTGGCCCTTCAAGCCAGCACCGCCATTCAATGTGATCATGGCTGATCATCCCCATTCAGTTCCCCGTTCCTGCCTTCTCCCATATCCTCTGACTCCGCTATTTTTAAGAGCCCTAGCTAGCTCTTCCTTGAAAGCATCCAGAGAACCGGCCTCCACCGTCCTCTGAGGCAGAGAATTCCACAGACTCACCACTCTCTGTGAGAAAAAGTATTTCCTCGTCTCCGTTTTAAATGGTTTACTCCTTATTCTTAAACTGTGGCCCCTGGTTCTGGTCTCCCCCAACATCGGGAACATGTTTCCTGCCTCTAGCGTTTCCAAGCCCTTAACAATCTTATATGTTTCAATGAGATCCCCTCTCAATCTTCTAAACTCCAGAGTGTACAAGCCCAGCTGCTCCATGCTCTCAGCATATGATAGTCGCGCCATCCCGGGAATTAACCTTGTAAACCTACGCTGCACTCCCTCAATAGCAAGAATGTCCTTCCTCAAATTTTTGAGACATTCTCTGTGGAGGAAGTATATTGCCCCACCGCGCGGTTAGTTTAACGTTTGGTTCCTTCTCATTCACCGTGCTATGAGTCGTGCTCTTGAAAATGTAATTCTAGCCAACACCCCTTCAAGGAATTACTGCCGGTGATGAATGAAACAGGGCGGCAGGTTGAACAGATTTGAATCATTTTCCCGTCAATATTAAGGTAGTAGGAAGTTTTAGTCTTTTTTTAAATATATATTTTTATTAGAAGCAATGCATGGTGTCCACATTATAACAATTCTTCAAATACAAATTTAATTTGTTTCAAAAATTATACAAATATTACAAAGTAATTTATATATGCTTCTATTTTTTGGAAAGTAATAAGTAAAAGAATAGATCTATAATCTAGCAATGTTACAAAATTTTGAGATTTAAAAAATCAAGTCTGCAATTTATCCCATCAGATAAAGCATAAAAAGAAGTTTAATTTGACACCTAATTTACTTTCATATCTTCAGTATTAAGAAAGTTATGGCCATTTTCATACTCGGAAATGAGCATCTTGCTTCCCATTGCCTTTCAATTGACTTAACTCAAAAGCTGTGATCTGGAAAAGTTAAAAGTCCATAACTTTCTTAAAAATTAAAAGAACTCAATGAAATTTTCAGTTATTATAGATTGAAGCATTCTGAAACAAATATTAAACAATCTTACTTGGATTACCTGAAATTAAAGCATATAATTAGTTAGTTATCTAATTGTAGCTAATTACAAAATTCAATGAGTAGATCTAAACATCTATCAATTTCTTAAGAAAAGATAAACTTTTTTAAAATTGCCTAAGTGTCCAAATAACATTCACACAATAATCCACAATATAACATAATTTTTAAATCTCATTTTCATGAATTTCTGGGCCAAATGGAAGGAATTTAGTGTTTTATGCCTGTAAATTAATGGCCATTTAAATCAACTAGCGAGTGGGTTTTAATGGAATGCGGTGGATTAGAACGTTGCGGTTAGCGGTGAAGTCGGGGGGAAAAATACTGTTTGTTCATACATTTTTTGGGGACCCCATTTCGCAACATAAAAATATTATTAATGACTCCCGAAAAACCAACTTTTAATATAAAAATAAAGTATTTACCTTTTTTTCTCCCCTACGGAAAATGCTTCCGGTGGTCTGCGCTCACGGCTTTTGAAGGTGATTTTTAAATTACTCTAGTTAATAAATAATGTAGAGTAATTTAAAAATACCACCATTCATGAAATGTCGGAGCGATTTTTCTTCAGCAACCAAATCGCCCGACATTCATCGATTTGTCCTGCCTGTTGAAAAACGGCACTTTAAGCCCGTCCCCCTCTGCAAGGCGCGAAAGTCACGCACACGGGGAGCGGCAGCAGTGCAGCGCCGGTAAAGGTACGTTTTGTAACATACCTATATAATCAATAGAGATGGTGATTAAATAATAATGATTATGATTATATAAGGGAAATTGTGTTTTTAAATGAATAAATAAATAAAATTAATTATAAAAATAAACAAATAAGAAAAAAACCAGTTATTATATAATAGAAAAATGAAGTCTACATCTTAACAATGAATGGAGCAATTTCACATAACAATATCTATAGAGACGTGTATACAAATTCCAGAATACATCTTTTGATCTAATCCTACACCTGGGTACTTATTGAGTTACATTGCTGAGCTCAGCTACCCCTTTAAATAGTCAGTGAATGGAGACCATATTTGTTCAAGAAGTTCGTATTTGTCCATTAGGACAAACCTGAATTTCTCCAAATGCAACCTCTCCGACATTTCCACTGTCCACATTTTAATTGTGGGGGATAATGTTCCCTTCCAGAATTTTAATATTAATTTTTTTCCAATTATCAAACAGTAATCAAGAAAATGTATTTGATTTACTGTTAATATTAGGCTTGAATCAGGAACTCCTAATATTATTAGCTTTGGGTCGGGGTCCAATTTAGTTTTAAGATCTTCAGAAATGATTCTAAAAATATCAGCCCAATAACTAATAAGTTTTATACATGTTACAAAACTATGCGTTAAATTAGCTTCTGAATTCTGACATTTATCGCAAATAGAGGAGATGTTAGGAAAAATTCTATTTAATTTCGTTTTTGAATAGTGTAATCTATGTAATACTTTAAATTGTATCAAGGTATGTCTGGCATTTAACGAGCAACGGTGTATACGTTGTAAACTTTCTTCCCAAGTGTCTTTCATTATAGATAGGCCTATTTCATTTTCCCATATCTGTCGGTATGATTCTGTTGTTGGGATTTCCCTATCCAAAAGAGTATTATATATGTACGCTATTAGTTTTTCTGTATTTGGGTGCTTGTTAAGCAATTCATCCAGTAATCCTGGTTCTCTATTCTTATAGTCTTGCATGTTTGACTTGATATAGTCTCTAATTTGTAAATACCTAAACAAGTTATTTGGATGCAATCCATAGAAATCTTTTAACTCTTGAAATGAGAGACATTTTCCTTTCCTGTAAAGGTGTTCTATCCTTATAATTCCTACGTTTTTCCAGTGTCTAAACCCCTTATCCAATATAGAAGGTTTAAATAAAGGATTATTCATAATTGGTAAACAAAGCGACATATTATCCAAATGTAAAGTCTTAACTATTTGTTTCCAAATACGTCTATTGCTATAAATTATAGGGTTTTCCCCGTAAGTTTTTTTTTGTACTTCCCTTGGAGCAAAAAGAAACAAACTTGTATCAAACGGTAAACAGTCTTCCTTTTCCATCTTTAGCCAAGCTGGTTCCTGATCCATATTTACCAACCAAAAATTAATATTCTTAAACTGAACCGCCCAAAAATAATATACAAAATTAGGTAACGCTAATCCTCCATTTATCTTGGATTTACATAAGTGTTTTTTACTTATTCTGTGATTTTTATAATCCCAAATAAAGCTGTTAACTAAAGTTTTAGTCTTTGACTTTGGAGATACAGCATCGAAACAGGCCTTCGGCCCACCGGGTCCACACCGACCGGTGATCACCAGTGGCACTAGATCCATCCTACACACTATGGACAATGTGCAGAAGCCAATTAACCTAAACACCCGCACATCTTTGGAATGTGGGGGGAAGCCGGAGCATCCGGTGGAAACCCGTCCGGTCACATGAAGAACGTGCAAACTCCACACAGGCAGTACCCAAGGTCAGGAGCAGGGTGAGGCAGCGACTCTACCAGCTGCGCCATTTAATCAGTACCTGCATTTTTTCATTAGTAATTTCAAAGTACAATCCCTTTAGGTTACAAGTGATAGGTGCAGAATTAGGCCATTTGGCCCATCAAGTCTACTCCGCCATTCAATCATGGCTGAGCTATCTCTCCCTCCTAAACCCATTTCCCTGCCTTCTCCCCATAACTCCTGACACCTGTACTAATCTCTGCCTTAAAAATATCCACTGACTTGGCCTCCACAGCCGTCTATGGCAATGAATTCCACCTATTCACCACCCTCTGACTAAAGAAATCATCTCCTTCCTAAAGGAACGCCCTCAGGCTATGGCCTCTGGTGCTAGACTCTCCCACTAGTGGAAACATCCTCTCCACATCCACACTATGCAGGCATTTCACTATTCGGTTAGTCTTTGTCCTTTTCTGCGAATGGTATTTTAAAAAATATATATATGTCCATGACGATAAAGACAGCAAGAGAAAGTTGGTCAAGGGGCAAGCTATTTGTGATGAATATGCGTTCCAAGATATTTTAAAATTAAATAGAATGAAAGTGCTTTTGGGTGTTCGATATTGACATGAGCTTGTTAAATCATGATGTACACTCCTAAAGTTTTACTGCTTATTCAGAGCTGAATGTTCTATCCCCCTGTCTATGTGCTTCCATTCATTATATTACCCTGCAGACTGACCAAATCTTGTTTAATTTCTAAAACTTTTAGTCATCGGAAAAGTAGGCAAAGTGGATACACGTGACAATAAACTAAACTAATCTGAGCTGAGCTGAACTAGTACTTGCTTGCTGCCATTTAAAACATATTTTCATTGTACATGGTAAACCACAGGTGTTTTTACAGCATTGTAGTTTGGATGGGAGACTGAAGGTAAGAACAAGTGGCCTATTTCCTTCGCTCCATAGATGCTGCTGCACCCGCTGAGTTTCTCCAGCTTTTTGTCTACCAACTACATATTTTAACTTGTTGCGGGGTGATTGTTAAATATTAATTGTTGCGTAATTCTAATTTATAGTGGTTTGTCATCTGCAAGAAAATTATTTTACGACGCCATCTCACTCTAGTGGTGTTCATTAATTACGGTGGCGCAGTGGTAGAGTTGCTGCCTTACAGCGCCAGAGACCTGGGGAAGATCCTGACTACAGGTGCTGTCCGTACAGAGTTTGTACGTTCTCCCCGTGACCGCACGGGTTTTCTCCAAGATCTACGGTTTCCAAAGACGTACAGGTTTGTAGGTTAGGTATAAGTGGCTTGGTATAAGTGTATCAACTGTCCCTAGGGTGTGCAGGGTGGTGTTAGTGTGCGGGATTGCTGGTTTGTGCAGACTCGGTGGGCTGAAGGGCCTGTTTCCGTGCTATATCTCTAAACTAAACTAAACTCATTAAACTTGTAGATTCCTGGATAGAAATAAGGGAGAAATGATCCCGATGATTGTTGGCTGATATAAATGACACCAACTATAAAAACAATTGTAACTTGCATTTACCCACTCATTGGTGCCATTGAAAGATTTCTCGCGTGGTATTCTATCTCTTTAAAGACACTGGTTGTAATCTTCTACTTGGTTTCAGAATGCTCCATTCTCTCTTGGGTAGCTATTTTCAACAGTGATCTTTAGACGTCATACTAAAGGAAGAAGGGTCTCGTCCTATTTCCTTTGCTCCATAGATGCTGCCTCACTCGCTGAGTTTCTCCAGCATTTTTGTCCACATACCAAAGGCTGACAATGTTCCAGCACATTGCTGAGCGGAAAGCTAACGATTCACTGAACAGAGAATCCCTCCTGTGTTCAATCATCAGTCTTTAAAGTCAGTGAATTGTTATAATCGAGAGAGAGAGAGAGAGAGAGGGAGTCAAGAGTGTTTTGTTGTCTTGTGTCCCAGATAGAACAATGAAATCCTTACTTGCTGCAGCACAACAGAATATGTAAACATAATACACTGTAAACAATATAATGAACATGAGGGAAAAAAGTTCAGAGTGTGTGCATATATACACGTACTCATATACACACGCACACACGCTCTCTCAACTTTTGGGGAGTTAAGGCATCACTGTGGCGCAGCGGTAGAGTGCCAGAGACCCAGGTTTGATCCTGACTACGGGTGCTGTCTGTCTGAGAAAGCTAATGGCATGTTGGCCTTCGTAACAAGAAGAGTTGAGTATAGGAGCAAAGAGGTCCTTCTACAGTTGTACAGAGACCTCACCTGGAGTATTGTGTGCAGTTTTGGTCTCCAAATTTGAGGAAGGACATTCTTGTTATTGAGGGAGAGCAGCGTAGGTTCACGAGGTTAATTCCCGGGATGGCGGGACTGTCCAGAATGTTGAAAGAATGGAGCGACTGGGCTTGTATACACTAGAATTCAGAAGGATGAGAGGGGATCATTTTGAAACATAACATTGGACACTCTAGAGGCAGGAAACATGTTCCCGATGTTGGGGGGGTCCAGAACCAGGGGCCACACAGTTAAAGAATAAGGGGTAAGCCATTTAGAATGGAGATGAGGAAACACTTTTTCACTCAGAGTGTTGTGAATCTGTGGAAATCACTGACTCAGAAAATGGTGGAGGCTGATTCTCTGGAGGTATTCAAGCCAGAGTTAGATAGAGCTCTTAATGATAACGGAGTCAAGGGATATGGGGAGAAGGCAGGAACGGGGTACTGAATGTGGATGATCATCCATGATCACAGTTGGCTCGATGGGCCGAATGACCTACTCCTGCGCCTGTTGTCTATTGTACGGAGTGGTGCTCTCTCCCTATGACTGCACGGCCTTTATCCGGGAGTTCCAGTTTTCTCCCACACTCTAAAAGCCATACTAGTTTGTAGGTTAATTGCCTTTGGTGCAGATTGTAATATGTCCCTAGTGTGTGGGATAGAGCTGGTGTACGGGGAGATCGCTGGTCGGCACGGACTCGGTGGGCTGAGGGGCCTGTTTCTGCACTGTATCACTAAGCCGCGACTAGCGTAAATAACGTCTCAGATACTATCTAGCCGTCTCTACGGGCATTTACATTTTTAGACCAAGCTGACAAAATGATGGAGAGAGGCTATAACATTGATACTGCATAAATAGACAGTTGACATTTATCAAAAGTCACACATGAATAATTGGAACCAAATTTTATAAACGAGTGTTAAGCAACTTTTCTAGTTGGAGAAATACTATAATAACATTTTAATTTAGCTGTGTAAGTTCTACTTTTCATTTCCTCTCTTGGCCTGATCCCCATTTTCACAATTTTTAAACAGATTTTGAACATCGAGTAACATTTAAAATCTGTAGAAAATCTGCAGGTGCTGGTTTATACCGAAGATAGACACAAAGTGCTGGAGTAACTCAGCGGATCAGGCTGAGATCTCTGGAGAAAAGTCTGAAGATGGTTCCCAAACTAAACCTCCAGTCTGAAGAAGGGTTCCGACCCGAAACATCACCCATCCTTTTTCTCCAGAGATGCTGCCCGACCCGCTGAGTTACTCCAGCGTTGTGTGTCCACCTTCAACATTTAAAATCTGTTTCACTCTGGAACTGATGTGCATATGTGACATGTGTCGGAAGGAACTGCAGATGCTGGTTTAAATTGAAGGTAGACATAAAATGCTGGAGTAACTCAGCGGGTCAGGCAGCATCTCTGGAGAAAGGGAATAGGTGACGTTTTGGACGGAGACCCTTCTTCAGACTGAGTCTCGACCCGAAACGTCACTTATTGCTTTGCTCCAAAGATGCTGTCTGCCCCGCTGAGTTACTCCTGCACTTTGTGTCTATCTTCAATATTTAAACTACGATACGATAGAACGTTATTTATCCCAGAATGGAAATGGTCTGCCGACAGACATAAAACACAACAAGAATTACGATACATGAAGTGCAACGGGGGGGGGGGCGGGGCGGGGGGGTGGGGAGTCAGTCTCAGTCTACCCCACGACACAGAAGGGGGAGGAGTTGTACAGTTTGATAGCCACAGGGAAGAAGGATCTCCAGTGGCGTTCTGTGCTGCATCTTGGTGGGACCAGTCTGTTGCTGAAGGTGCTCCTCAGGTTGGCCAGTGTGTCATGGAGGGGGTGAGCTGTATTGTCCCGGAAGCTCCACAGTTTGAGAAGCATCCTCCCCTACACGACCAACCTCCCGTGAATCCAACAATATCTGTTTCTTGGGTTACACAAAAAGCTGGAGAAACTCAGCGGATGCAGCAGCATCTAAGGAGCGAAGGAGATAGGCGACGTTTCGGGTCGAGACCCTTCTTCAGACTGGTCAGGGATCAGGGAAATGAGAGATATAGACAGTGATGTGGAGAGATAAAGAACAATGAATGAAAGATATGCAAAAAAGTATCGATGATAAAGGAAACAGGCCATTGTAAGCTGTTTGTAGTGTGAAAATGAGAAGCTAGTGCGACTTGGGTGGGGGAGAGATAGAGAGAGAAGGAATGCCAGGGCCCGAGGGCTGAGGGAGAGGTGGGAAGGGGAGGAGGCAGCCTGGGTTAACAGAATTGAGAAAATTCATTGTTTAAGCCCAGAGGATGCAGACTCCCCAAGCGGAATATGAGGTGCTGTTCCTCCAACTTGCGGTGTTGCTCACTCTGGCCGTGGAGGAGGCCCAGGACCGAGAGGTCGGATACGGAATGGGAGGGGGAGTTGAAGTGCTGAGCCACCGGGAGGTCGGGTTGGTTATTGTTGGTTATTGTTTCTTTCTGGGACTGATGTGCCTATGTGACATTCTGACTCTGCCTAAAGTCCAGCTGAAGGCAGATTCTAAGGAACTAATCAACAGAATGAACGTTTGGATTTGATCTGCATACATAGAAATGACCAAGTCCATCAGCAATATCAGACGTTCATGGAGCAGTCGTCTCGCAATGAGTTACCATGGCTGCATTAATCTGCGTTTCGTCGGGTAGGAATTTTCTGGCATCAGAATAAAACAGGAAAACATACATCGCCTTCCCCTCAGCCAATATTAATCCTTTCTACATTTCCTTGATCATCGTCTGCTTTGATCTGTCGCTTTCACACCTTACCCTCCCATATCCCTAGTTTCCTTCTCCCCTGTCTGAGGCAGAGTCTCGACCCGAAACGTCACCCGTTCCTTCTCTCCAGAGATGCTGCCTGTCCCGCTGAGTTACTCCGGCATTTTGTATCTTATCTTTGATGTAAACCAGCATCTGCAGTTCATTCCTGCTTAAATATGTGCGCTGCTTCATTCATTTTAAACTCCATTAAAAGTACGGAACAAGGGGTAACTGCCCCAGTACTGTACCTGGGTATCTAGTGCATTCAGATGGCATCAGGACTGGACCTGTGCAAGTTTTTCTCAATTTAAAATGCAGAGATTAGGATAGTGGCATTTAAGCGACTTTTGGATAGGCACGTGATGTACAGGGAATGGAGGGATTTAGAACACGTGCAGGCAAGTAAAGTTTGGTCGAGGCATCATGTTCGACACAGAAGCTGGGCCGAAGGGCCGGTTTCTATGTTGTACGGTCCTGTGTTCTAATTCAAGGTAATTCAAGATTGCACAAGGTTTTATTATAATGGAGTGTCCGTAAATGGCAGGGATGTCAAGTCACAAGAGTTTTATTGTCATGTGTCCCAGATAGGACAATGAAATTCTTGCTTGCTGCAGCACAACAGAATATTTGAGCTAGACAAAAGTGCTGGAGAAACTCAGTGGGTGCAGCAGCATCTGTGGAGCAAAGGAGATAGGCAACGTTTCGGGACGAAACCCTTCCTATCTCCTTCGCTCCATAGATGCTGCTGCACCCGCTGAGTTTCTCCAGCACTTTTGTCTACCTTCGATTTTCCAGCATCAGCAGTTCCTTCTAAACATAGAAACATAGAAAATAGGTGCAGGAGTAGGCCATTCGGCCCTTCGAGCCTGCACCGCCATTCAATATGATCATGGCTGATCATCCAACTCAGTATCCCGTACCTGCCTTCTCTCCATACCCCCTGATCCCTTTAGCCAAAAGTGCCACATCTAACGCCCTCTTAAATATAGCCAATGAACTGGCCTCAACTACCTTCTGTGGCAGAGAATTCCAGAGACTCACCACTCTCTGTGTAAAGAATGTTTTCCTCATTTCGGTCCTAAAGGAATTCCCCCTTATCCTTAGACTGTGACCCCTTGTTCTGGACTCCCCCAACATCGGGAACAAATGGCAGGGATGTTTCACTCAAACAGAATATTTGAGCTTGTGAGTTAAGATCTTGAAACTGGTTGTGCAATATCTCGAAGCCCAGAGCAGGAGCAAGTTGGAGAAGATGGGATGGAGTTGGAGGAGTTGGTAATTTTGAGTTAGTTAGTTAACTACATTATGTAATTGATGGAGGGAACAATTAACAGACAAGAATGGTCACCTTTCCACTTTGTGACGTTGAATAAACAACGCGTTTACAATTTGCCACCATTGACTCATGGTGCTGTGCTTCTAAGCTGTTGCATTACTACAAAAATCATCTTTATTTGAGGCATCAGTGGAGTCGCTGCCTCGCACCAAAAGAGACCCGGGTTCGATCCTGACCACGGGTGCTGCCTGTTCTCCCTGTGATCCCGTTCCCCCTGTAGGATTTCTCCGGGTGCTCCAGTTTCCTCCCACTTCCCAAAGACTTGCCAGTTTGTAGCTTAATTGGCCTGAGCAGGTTGTCCCCAGCTTGCAGTATCGAACTAGGTGCACAGGTGATTGAGGGTCGGCTTGGCCACAATGGGCCAAAGATCCTGTATCCGCGCTGTACCTCTGAAGTAAACAAAGCTAGTGTATGGGTGATTGATGGCCGGCACGGACTGTGTGGGCTGAAGGGCCTGTTTCCATGTTGTATCTCTAAAATTTTAAGAATAACCATATAACCATATAACAATTACAGCACAGAAACAGGCCCTCTCGGCCCTTCCAGTCCGTGCCGACCATTTATTTTCCCCTAGTCCCATCTACCTGCACTCAGACCATACCCCTCCATTCCCTTCCCGTCCATATACCTATCCACTTTACTTTTAAATGTTAAAATCGATCCTGCCTCCACCACTTCTGCTGGAAGCTCATTCCACACAGCCACCACTCTCTGAGTAAAGAAGTTCCCCCTCATGTTACCCCTAAACTTATGTCCCTTCATTCTCATGTCATGCCCTCTTGTTTGAATCTTCCCTACCCTCAATGGGAAAAGCTTATCCACGTCAACTCTGTTTATCCCTTTCATCATTTTAAAGACCTCAATCAAGTCCCCCCTTAACCTTCTGCGCTCCAAAGAATAAAGACCTAACTTGTTCAACCTTTCTCTGTAACTTAGTTGCTGGAACCCAGGCAACATTCTAGTAAATCTCCTCTGTACTCTCTCCATTTTGTTGACATCCTTCCTATAATTAGGCGACCAAAATTGTACACCATACTCCAGAATTGGTCTTACCAATGCCCTGTACAATTTTAACATTACTTCCCTACTCCTATATTCAATGCTCTGATTTATAAAGGCCAGCACACCAAAAGCTTTCTTTACCACCCTATCTACATGCGATTCCACCTTCAGGGAACTATGCACAGTTATTCCTAGATCCCTCTGTTCCACAGCATTCCTCAATTCCCTACCAGGAGTAAGCCAGTTAGAATGGAGACGAGGAAACATTTTTTCTCACAGAGAGTTGAGGTTCTGTGGATTTTGGTGGTGGCGGGTTCTCTGGATGCTTTCAAGAGAGAGTTAGATAGGGCTCTTAAAAATAGCGGAGTCGGGATATGGGGTATGGAGAGAAGGCAGGAACTGATTGGGAATGATCAGCCATGATCACATTGAATGGCGGTGCTGGCTCAAAGGGCCGAATGGCCTACTCCTGCACCTATTGTCTATTGTCTAAAAAAAATCTAAATTTTGGAATTAATATTTCACAATGCAAGTATGGATTAAGAGGAGTCCGTTGCTGAACTCCTCGGCTCAGTCCGTCTGGGCCTACACGATCTCCCGGTTGCCAAACATTTTAACTCACCCTCCCATTCCCGCACTGACCTCTCTGTCCTGGGCCTCCTCCATTGTCAGAGTGAGGCACAATGTAAATTGAAGGAACAGCATCTCATATTTCGCTTGGGCATCTTACAACCCAGTGGTAAGGTTTTGATTTCTCTAACTTCAAGTAATCCTTGCTTTCCGCCTCTCTCTGCCCCTTCCCCCCATTCTCGTTCTCCGACTAGTTTCACTATCCAGATTAAATGTTACCAATTGTATCCCTCGTCGTCACCTTCCCGTCAGCTAACAATGAACCATTCGACATTCCCTTGATCATCATCCCCTTCGATCTGTTGTCTTCACACCTCACCCTTCCATATCTCTGTGTCACCCTGTCCCCCAGACTCTCACTCTGAAGAAGGGTCCTGTCCCGAAACGTCACCCACTCCTTCTCTCCAGAGGCGCTGCCTGTCCCGCTGAGTTACTCCAGCTTTTTGTGTCTATCTTGTCATGGTGGCGCAGCGGTAGAGTTGCTGCCTCACAGCGAATGCAGAGCCGGAGAACCGGGTTCCATCCCGATTACGGGTGCTGTCTGTACGGAGTTTGCACGTTCTCCCCGTGACCTGCGTGGGTTTTCTCCGAGATCTTCGGTTTCCTCCCACACTCCAAAGACGTGCAGGTTTGTAGGTTAATTGGCTTGGTGTAAATGTAAAAATTGTCCCTAGTGTAGGTATGTTACAAAACATACCTTTAGAGGCGCTGCAGTTCTGTCACTGGCCGTGTGCGCGACTTTGGCGCCTTTAGGGGGGGGGGGGGGGGGGCGGGGTTAAAATGCGGTTTTCCCCTTGCAATCCGGAGCTTTCTGTTGTCGGAGTGCGATCTATCTCTGGAGATGCGTTCCGACTGCCGGTAAGTCCGTTTTTTTAATAAATAGCCCGACTACTTCATCACTGCAGTAAAATAAAAATTAGCTCCCAATGCCGTGAACGCCGACAACGGGGACAGATTTTACGTAGGGGACAGGTAAGTGAAAGCTGTTTATTTTTACATATAAACTTGCTTTTTTAGGGCACTTTAATCAATATTTCATGTTGTGAAACGGGGATTTAGCTCCCATACGAACCGGCAGAAATTTTCCTGCTGATATTGGGTTTAAATTCACCACAACCGCAACGTTCCAATACATTGCGTTCCAGAAAATCCCACTCGCAAGCTGTTTAAAATGCCCATTAATTTACAGGCATTAAACACTGAATTCCTTCAATTTGGCCTATCAATTAATGACAATTAGATTTAAAAATCACGTTATATTGTGAATTATTGTGTGACTGTTAATTGGACACTTAGGCTTTAAATTTTTTTTTAATTTTTTCTTAAGAAATGGATAGATCTAGTAATTGAATTTTGTAATTGGCTACAATTGAGTAACTAATTATATGCTTTAATTTCAGATCTTCCAAGTAAGATTGTTTCATATTTGTTTCAGAATACTTCAATCTATAATAACTGAAAATTTCTTTCAGTTCTCTTAATCTTTAAGGAAGTTATGGGCTATTGACTGTCCTCGATCACAACTTTTGTGTTAAGTCAATAGAAAAGCAATAGGAAGCAAGTTGCTAATTTCCGAGTATGAAAATGGCCCTAACTTTTTTAATACTGAAGATATGAAAGTGAATTAGGTGTCAAATTAAACTTATTTTTATGCTTTATCTGATGGGATAAATTGCAGACTTGATTTTAAAAATCTCAAAATGTTGTAACATTGCTACCTTGTGTGTGGGTGTGTATGTAGGGTAGTGTTAACGTGCGGGGATCGTGGGTCGGCACGGACCCGGTGGGCCGAAGGGCCTGTTTCTGCGCTCTATCCCTAAAACTAAAACGACGAACTAAGAACTTAATTACTGGCCAACACTGAATTGTTTTATTGTTCTTCCTTGCAGAGAGAAGACACAGTACGTCAAGCAAACCGCCAGTAACTTCTCCGACTTCTGCGTACTCTTATTCTTCCGCGCTCTCCAAAAGCAGAGGTGGCAACGACTGTGGGAGTAGCCGCTCGTCCGTCGGCACCTGCCCTTCGTCCAGCTCGAAGATACAAAAATCCCCCAAAGATAAACTCCACATCAGCAGCATGAACAGACCCTTCTACATGGTTCATCACGGCAGGATGCACCACGATAAAAAGTTAGCATGCCCTCCTCTCCCTCTCTCTCTCTCTCTGCCTGTTCTGCAAATTACTCCAGCATTGTTTTCCTTTATCTTATTCAGATACTTATTAACTCAAAGCTTCGGACTTGAGTATAACCATATAACAATTACAGCACGGAAACAGGCCTTCTCGGCCCTTCCAGTCCGTGCCGACCATTCATTTTCCCCTAGTCCCATCTACCTGCCCTCAGACCATACCCCTCCATTCCCTTCCCATCCATATACCTACCCACTTTACTTTTAAATGTTAAAATCGATCTCGGAGAATGTTAAGATCCTGTAGCCGAGAGGGTGTGCAACAGGCTCCCCACCCTCATCTCTCCCACGAGCAGGTTTTAGCCATGCTGTCAGCGTCTACCACAAGCCTCCACCACCAGCCGATTTTGTCAGTGAATTGAACATATAAACTGGCTCACTTTATTTTGAACACCCACTCAAGTTAGTAGCGGTATTGATATTTACTGCTATATCTGACTTGCATGAATGATCCAGGTTCAGAAATGCCATATAAAGTGGCATGATTTACACATGATGAATCAAGATGGATGGTGGAATTGAGATTACAGAAAGATTTGGTGAAAAATAAATAAGGGAACAATGATAGGTGGAACTAATATAGAAAAGATTAAGTGTGCAGTTTGTTCAAGCAATGAAGATCTCCAACTGAACAAAGGCAATAGGATAGACACAAAATGCTGGAGTAACCTCTTAAGGGTTGCGACCTGAAACATCACCCATTCCTTCTCTCCAGAGATGTTGCCTGTCCCGCTGAGTTACTCCATATAACACCATATAACAATTACAGCACGGAAACAGGCCTTCTCGGCCCTTCCAGTCCGTGCCGACCATTTATTTTCCCCTAGTCCCATCTACCTGCACTCAGACCCCTCCATTCCCTTCCTGTCCACATACCTATCCACTTTATTTTTAAATGTTAAAATCGATCCTGCCTCCACCACTTCTGCTGGAAGCTCATTCCACACAGCCACCACTCTCTGAGTAAAGAAGTTCCCCCTCATGTTACTCCTAAACTTCTGTCCCTTAATTCTCATGTCATGCCCTCTTGTTTGAATCTTCCCTACCCTCAATGGGAAAAGCTTATCCACGTCAACTCTGTCTATCCCTTTCATCATTTTAAAGACCTCAATCAAGTCCCCCCTTAGCCTTCTGCGCTCCAAAGAATAAAGACTTGCATCCTTTATGGCAAAGGTTTGTTTAATGTCACGTGTGCAGGGATACAGTGAAACGCTTGTTCTACATGCTGCCCATCAGATCATATCATACGTGTACAATAGGTGGGGTCAGCACGGTGGTGCAGTGGCAGAGTTGCTGCCTCACAGCGCCAGAGACCCGGGTTCCATCCAGACTACGGGTGCTGTCTGTACGGAATTTGTACGTTCTCCCCGCGACCGCGTGGGTGATCACCGGTTTCCTCCCGTATTCCAAAGACGTACAGTTTTGTAGGTTGATTGGCTTCAGTAAAAATTGCAAATGGTCCCTGGAGCGTAGGATAGTGCTAGTGTACGGGGATCGCTGGTCAACGCGGACTCGGTGGGTTGAAGGACCCACCTAAACTGAAACTAAGTCAGTCATACAGTATGAAACATAGAAAATAGGTGCAGGAGGAGGCCATCTGGCCCTTCGAGCCAGCACCGCCATTCATTTGTTATCATGGCTGATCATCCACAATCAGTACCCCGTGCCTGCCTTCTCCCCATATCCCTTGATTCTGCTAGCCCCTAGATCTAACTCTCTTCTAAATTAATCCAGTGAATTGGCCTCTACTGCCTTCTGTGAGGAGAATTCCACACATTCACAAGTTTCTGCAGTGAAAAAGTTTTTTTCTCATCTCAGTTTTAAATGGCCTCCTCTTTATTCTTAGACTGTGGCCCCTGGTTCTGGACTCCTCCAACATTGGGAACATTTCACCTGCATCTAGCTTGTCCAGTCCTTTTATAATTTTGTATGTTTCTATAAGATCCCTCTCATCCTTCTAAATTCCAGTGAATATAAGCCCAATCTTTCCTCGTATGACAGTCCTGCCATTAACCTCGTGAACCTACGCTGTACTGCCTCAATAGCAAGGATGTCCTTCCTCAAATTAGGAGACCACAACTGCACACAATACTCAAGATGTGGTCTCACCAGGGCCCTGTACAACTGCAGAAGGACCTCTTTACTCCTATACTCAAATCCTCTCGTTATGAAGGCCAACATGCCATTAGCTTTCTTCACTGCCTGAATCATCTCTTCTGGTAGCTCGTTCCATATACCCACCACCTGTTCTGGATGATCCCTCTTCGGGAACATCATGCAGCATTAAGGCAGAGATAGATGGATGGATGGATGGATGGATGGATGGATGGATAGATGGATAGATGTTTAGTACAGCTGTCATGGGCCATGGGGTGGAGGCAGGAGAATGGGATTGAGCGGGGGGGAGAGAGAGAGAGATCAGCCATGATTGAATGGCGGAGTAGACTTGATGGGCCAAATGGCCTAATTCTGCTCCTATAACTTTTGACCATGAGTCACCAGGTTCTGACATCATCTTACAACTCCCAAGTCTCTGAAGAATGTCATCTTGGCCCAAGGAGACATTCAATTTTAATATCTCACTTGACAGTGAGTTCACAAGTTATAGGAGTAGAATTAGGCCATTCAGCCCATCGAGTCCACTCCATCATTCAATCATGGCTCATCTCTGCCTCCTAATCCCATTTTCCTGCCTACTCCCCATAACCCTTGACACCCGTCTATCTCTGCCTTAAAAATATCCATGAACTTGGCCTCCACAGCGCTCTGTGGCAATGAGTTCCACAGATTCACCACCCTCTGACAAAAGAAGTTCCTCCTCACCTCCTTTCTAAAAGAGCGCCCTTTAATTCTGAGGCTATGACCTCTGGTCCTAGACTCTCCCACCAGTGGAAACAACCTCTCCACATCCACTCTATCAATGCCTTTCATTATTCTGTAAGTTTCAATAAGGTCCCCCCTCAACCTTCTAAACTCCAGCGAGTAGAGGCCCAGTGCTGTCAAACGCTCATCATATGCTAACCCACTCATTCCTGGAATCATTCTTGTAAACCTCCTCAGGACCCTCTCCAGAACCAGCACATCCTACCTCGGATATGGGGCCCATATTTGCTCACAGTACTCCAAATGCGACCTGACCAGCGCCTTATAGACCCTCAGCCCCAGTAGTTTACAAACCTGTTGTGCTTAGAATTTGATGGTTCCATTTTGGTACATATGACAACCAATTACTCTTGACTCCCTTGACCTGACTGAAGTTCTGGTGTCCTGGCAGGACTGGATCGATGAAGTAGGTGTTCTCCTTTTCCTTCTCATAGTTACTGCAGATTGCAATCATCAATCAATGATCAGACTACAAAATGATCGTCTTTATCCGCGATGTACTTGTCCTCCCCTGGCGACCAGCGTTCGCAGAAGGCCTCCAGAGTCCCGTGGACACTGCGTGTTCCCTCTCCAGGGAAGCGCGGGGCCCGGAATTGGGCAGGGAGTTGACTCGGGCAGAGCCCGTGACTGCCCGCTGACTGGACCAGCGAATGGCCATCTTGGCCAGGCCCAGCGGCAAACCGAAAAAGGAAGATCGCCTTGATTGTTTTAATGCAAAGTCTGTCTGATCTTTAGGTTTCAGAGAGAAAGCGTGGGAGTAGAGATAGATAGATTCTTGATCGGTATGGGTGTCAGGAGCTAGGGGGAGAAGGCAGGAGAATGGGAGATGGACACAAAATGCCAGAGTAACTCAGTGGGTCAGGCAGCATCTTTGGAGAGAAGTAATGATTGACATTTCGGTTGAGACCCTTCTTCAGACTGATGTCAGGGGAGAGGGAGATACATAGATAAGGAAGTGCAAGGTGTGAGAATAGGACAAAGGCAATGAAGATCAAGGAAAATGTGGAACAGATCATTGTTAGCTGGGAGAGGCTAACAACAAAGCAAACAGATAAAATGTAGTCGGAGACAGTAAGACTGGTCGGAGAACTGGGAAGGGGGGTGGATGGGGGGAGAGGGAAAGCAAGGGTTACTTAAAGGCCGAGAAATCGATGTTTATGGGAATGAGAGATAGATCAGCCATAAGTAGACGATGGGCCGAATGGCCTGATTCTGCACCTATCACTTATGAAACGGGCCCTCCGACCGACATGCACCATCCACACTAGTCCCACCTGCCCGCATTTGGCCCGTAAACCTGTAAAACCACGTACCTGTCTAAATGTTTCTTTAAAGGTTTGGCGATAGTGCCTGCAAACAATGCACTTTAATAAATTAAATTAAACTAAGGACCAAGGATACAAAATGTGCCGCTTGCCAGTGTTTCTGAAGTGAAAACCATTCTATTCTGCAGCATGTCGTCACTGGTGAAAGCAGAGAAGGTGCATCCTAATGTGAAGGTGGATGGCTCACTGCTGAAAGTCATGCCTGTGCCCATTAATTCCACTACTGTGAGTGCTTCATTAAAGACTGGCCTTAATAATCCCGCAATACCAAAGGCACCCCTGTCCTCCGTCGGCCAGATACCCAATGGTAAGAATCTTCTGTCGTCTCCGTCGTCCGCGGAGAAGAAACTTGAAGACCGTAAAAACACCAAGAAGCCCTCTTCCCACAAGCGCTTGTCAGGTGAGTCTGGAGTGGATGTGTGGAGCTTCTGTAACGTTGGGAGTTTAAACCATGTTTGAATGCATATCTTCTCTGGAGGCCACAAGCAATCTGCTGGAGGAGCTCGGTGGGAGTGTGGGGGAAAGGATGTTGTCGCAAATATCTTATCGCAACGCTGCATCAGTCCTCCTTTAGTTTGGAGATACAGCGCGGAAACAGGCCCTTCGGCCCACCGAGTCAGCGCCAACCAGCGACCCCTGCACACCTATACTATCCTACACCCACACACACACACGCTGGGGACAATTCACACTTATACCAAGCCAATTCACCTACAAACCTGCACGCCTTTGGAGTGTGGGAGAAAATCGGAGATCTCGGAGAAAACCCACACCGGCCACGGGGAGAATGTACAAACTCTCTGCAGACAGCACCCGTAGTCTGGACCGAACCCAGGTCTCTGGCGCTGTGAGGCAGCAACACTACCGCAGCGCCCCTCCAGATTGCTCCTCTAGTTTTAAGCATCTGCAAGTCACTTGTGTCTCCAATCCTTTTTAGGCGCATGACAATAGACAATAGGTGCAGCAGTAGGCCATTCGGCCTTTCGAGCCAGCACCGCCATTTAATGTGATCACAGCTGATCATCCACAATCAGTACCCCGTTCCTGCCTTCTCCCCATATCCTCTGATTCCGCTATCTTTAAGAGCCCTATCTAGCTCTCTCTTGAAATTCTCCGTTCTAAATGAACCCCTTATTCTTGAACTGTGGCCTCTGGTTCAGGACTCCCCCAACATCGAGAACATGTTTCCTGCCTCTAGCGTGTCCAATCCCTTAATAATCTTATATGTTTCAGTAAGATCCTCTCTCATTCCTCTCAACTCCAGGGTGTACAAGCCCAGCCACTCTATTCTCTCAGCATATGACAGTCCCGCCATCCTGGGAATGAACCTCGTAAACCTATGCTGCACTCCCTCATTAGCAAGATGGTGCAGTGGTTGATTCACTGGGGTAGAACCCCGAGTTTGAGACTACTGGCCCGTGGTGTCGGGGGAATTTGAATTTGAGCAACTTCTTCAGGGCAAATTTTGTTTTGTTTTTTTTCCACTGGAGTGAAACTTGTTCCGAGGGCAAGCATAGATAGAAACATAGAAACATAGAAAATAGGTGCAGGAGTAGGCCATTCGGCCCTTCGAACCTGCACCGCCATTCAATATGATCATGGCTGATCATCCAACTCAGTATCCCGTACCTGCCTTCTCTCCATACCCTCTGATCCCTTTAGCCACAAGGGCCGCATCTAACTCCCTCTTAAATATAGCCAATGAACTGGCCTCAACTACCCTCTGTGGCAGAGAGTTCCAGAGACCCACCACTCTCTGTGTGAAAAAAGTCCTTCTCATCTCGGTCCTAAAGGATTTCCCCCTTATCCTTAAGCCGTGACCCCTTGTCCTGGACCTCCCCAACATCGGGAACAATCTTCCTGCATCTAGCCTGTCCAACCCCTTAAGAATTTTGTACGTTTCTATAAGATCCCCTCTCAATCTCCTAAATTCTAGAGAGTATAAACCGAGTCTATCCAGTCTTTCTTCATAAGACAGTCCTGACATCCCAGGAATCAGTCTGCTGAACATTCCCTGCACTCCCTCCATGGCAATAATGTCCTTCCTCAGATTTGGAGACCAGAACTGTACGCAATACTCCAGGTGTGGCCTCACCAAGACCCTATACAACTGAAGTAGAACCTCCCTGCTCCTATACTCAAATCCTTTTGCTATGAAAGCTAACATACCATTCGCTTTCTTCACTGCCTGCTGTACCTGCATGCCTACTTTCAATGACTGGTGTACCATGACACTCAGGTCTCGCTGCATCTCCCCTTTTCCTAATCGGCCACCATTTAGATAATAGTCTGCTTTCCTATTTTTGCCACCAAAGTGGATAACCTCACATTTATCCACATTATACTGCATCTGCCAAACATTTGCCCACTCGCCCAGCCTATCCAAGTCACCTTGCAGTCTCCTAGCATCCTCCTCACAGCTAACACTGCCACCCAGCTTAGTGTCATCCGCAAACTTGAAGATATTGCCTTCAATTCCCTCATCCAGATCATTAATGTATAAACATGTACAGAACAGGGCCGAGCCCTTCAGCCCACAATGCCCATGCTGAACATGATGCCAAGACCACGTCCTATCTACATAAGCATGATCCAAGTCCCTCCATTCCCTGTATCTCTATCAACCACCATCCCTGGCAGCTCGATCAGGCACCCACCACCTTCTGTATAAAGAGTTGCCATAACACATCGCATTTCAACTTTGCCCCTCTCACCTTAAGCTTGAGTTGAGTCACAAATATTTGTGACAAAATTAAACTTTGGGTGCCTAATTTTCAGCACGATTTTGACATTCTTGCCATGAAGCCGAAATGGTAATTCGAAAGGATATTTTGTACGGCGTGGTCAGTGTTTTCCATTGCTTTGCAGAAAGGGAGTTCGACCCAAACAGACATTGTGGTGTTGTTGATCTTGAATCCAAGAAACCATGTACAAGATCTCTGACATGCAAGGTGAGTTAATGTGGATCTTTCTATTCTCATAATGGTGCCTCGGATAAGTTTAGAGATACAGCAAGGGCACTTAGAACGGGTGTCAAGGGTTGTGGGGAGAAGGCAGGAGAATGGGGTTGAGAGGGAAAGATAGATGAGCCACGATTAAACAGTGGAATAGTCTTGATGGGACGAATGGCCTTATGCTACTCCTATAATATTAGCTTGTGGGCATGGAAATAGGACCTTTGACTCAACATCAATCGAGGATTCGAGGAAACACTTTTTCACAGAGTTGTGAGTCTGTGGAATTCTCTGCCTCAGAGGGCGGTGGAGGCTGGTTCTCTGGATGCTTTCAGAGAGAGCTAGATAGGGCTCTTAAAAATAGCAGAGTCAGAGGATATGGGGAGAAGGCAGGAATGGGGTACTGATTGGGGATGGATGATTAGCCGTGATCACATTGAATGGCGGTGCTGGCTCGAAGGGCCAAATGGCCTACTCCTGCACCTATTGTCTATTGGTGCTTGCCGAATGGCCTAAAGGGCCTGTCCCACTTTCACGACCTCTGCCGAGTTTGCGCTTGACTCATACTCGCAGTATGGTCGTCACGAGGTCGTAAGAGGCCGTGATGCTAGTCGTAGGTACTCGTGGCATCAAGTAGGTCGGGGTGTTTTTTCAACATGATGAAAAATGTCCACGAGTAAGAAAGGTCTTGAAAGTGGGACAGGCCGTTAATTCTGCTCCGATTAGGTATGTGCAAACACACTGTTTCCTTACGTGCAGCACAGTATTTACATACTCAGACACATCCCTGATAAGCTAGTGAACAGACATTGCACTGAAGCTGCATGCAAGACGGTTGTTGGGAAGAAGCTGTTCCTGAACCTGGTCGTTACAGTTTTCAGACTTGCCGATGGCAGGGGTGAACTGAGAGTGAGGCCAGGGTAGTGTGGGTGTCTGCTGATTCTGGCTGCCTTCATGAGGCAGAGATTCCTAGTAGGTCCCTTCGATGGTGGGGAGATCAGTACACGTGATGGACCGGGCATTTAGTCATCTCCTTCGTTCCTGGGCGTTCGAGTCGCTGAACCAGGCCCAGATGCAACCAGTCAGTATGCTCTCTACTGTACACCTGTAGAAATTCAAGAGAGATCGACACAGAGTGCTGGAGTAATTCAGCGGGTCAGGTAGCATCTCTGGAGAACATGGATAGGTGACATTTCGGGTCAGGACCCTTCTTCAGGCTGACTCGACCAGAAACATCACCTATCCATGTTCTCCAGGGATGCTACCTGAACCACTGAGCTACTCCACCATTCTGTGTCTATCTTTGGTATAAACCAGCATCAGCAGTTCCTTTTCCCTTCACAGGCAACTAAACTATCCTTTTTTTTTAATATATATATTTTTTATTAGAGTAGGAAAGCAGTACATTAGCAAACACATATTATGATAGTAATATTTTGTGTGCAACAATCGTACATTATTAATATTATCAAATCATTTTGTCTCTAATTAAAAAAAAAAAATTTTAAAGAGAGAGAAACAGAGAGAAAAATAAAATATAAATCCAAAAAAAAGAAATCATAAAGAATGGAATAATTTACCATTAATACGTCATTGGAGATAAAATCAAGAAATATAAAATATAACTTTTCATCTAATCCTGAGTCCAAATTTCAGTTAGGGTTCCTTGCCGAACCCATCTACCCTTTTAAGTAATCAATGAAAGAAGACCATGTTCTAACGAAAGCTTCTTGTTTGTCCGTTAGGGCAAATCTGATTCTTTCCAAGTGTAGGGTCTCCGACATTTCCGTAATCCACATTTTAATTGTGGGGGATATAGGCCCTTTCCAAAATTTTAATATTAATTTCTTCCCAATTATTATACTATAATCTAGGAAATTTCTTTGACTTGTTGTAAGTATTAGACTTTGTTCTGATATTCCATATATTATTAATTTTGAGTCTGGACCAATTTAATATTAATAACTTCAGAAGTTATTCTAAAAATCTCAGTCCAGAAATTCTTAATTTTTATACAATTTGCAAAAGTATGTGTTAAATTAGCTTCTGGATGCTTACATTTATCACAGATAGAGGAGATTTGTACAAAACTATCCTACCGAGAACGATAGAGCAGTCCTGAACCACTGTCTACCTCGGACTATCTTTGATCGGACGTTACTGGCGTTATCTTGTTCTAAACGCTATGCACAATATTCCCTTTATCATGTGTCTCTACACTGTAAATGGCTCAAATGTAATCATGGATTGTCTTTCCGCTGACTGGTTAGCAGGCAACAAAATCCTTTCACTGGACCTCAGTACACGTGACAATGAACTGAACTAAACCAAAACTTTTTATTATGTTAGAAGTTCAAGAGAGCATTTGACAACATACTGAGTTTAGCGTAGATACGGCACGGAAACAGGCCCTCCGGTCCAGCGATCCCCGCATATTTACACTATCCTACACACACTGGGGATAATTTACATTTGTACCAAGCCAATTAACCTACAAACCTGTACGTCTTTGGAGTGTGGGAGGAAACCGAAGATCTCATGGAAAGCCCAAGCGGTCACGGGGAGAACGTACAAACTCCGTACAGACAGCACCCGTAGTCAGGGTCGAGCCCAGGTCTCAATAGACAATAGGTGCAGGACAATAGGCCATGCGGCCCTTCGAGCCAGCACCGCCATTCACTGTGATCATGCCTGATCATCCCCAATCAGTACCCCGTTCCTGCCTTCTCCCAATATCCCCCATATCTGCTATCTCTATCTAACTCTCTCTTGAAAGCATCCAGTGAACTGGCCTCCACTGCCTTCTGAGGCAGATCATTCCACAGATTCACAACTCTCTGGGTGGAAAAGTTTTTCCTCATCTCCGTTCTAAATTTCTTGATCTGTGGCCCCTGGTTCCGGACTCCCCCAACATCGGGAAGATGTTTCCTGCCTCTAGCAGGTCTCTGGCGGTGTCAGCAGCAACTCTACCGCTGCGCCACCGTGCCGCAGAATCTTCGAATGGAGGAGCTGTTTGTTTAGTTGCATTAGACATTGGAAATGTTAAGTTTGTGATGAAAATGTTAAAAAGACTATATTTGGGATTGATATTTGCGTCTTTCCTCCTGGAACCATTCAGACACATTCCTTGAGCCATCGACGATCAGTACTGGGTCGCAGGAAACACTTTGACCTGTTGTTGGCGGAGCACAAGAATAAACCCAGGGAAAAAGAATTGCATCGAATCTCCGATCATCACCACCAGACACCCCTTCTCAGGGAACTGCATCCCTCGCCATCGAAAGCTTCTCCGGAATTACACCTGAATTCCCATGGAAACGCTGCATCGGATGTAAAACAAATGGTGTCTGGCAAAACCAAATTTTACAATTCAAGTCTTCCAAGGTAGGTGGCGTTAATGCGGGCGTGATGCGACCATTGCAACAAAAACAAACACTAGAAGGAGTAAAAGTATGAGAGTGCTGGGGTAACTCAGCGGGTCAGGCAGCATCACTGGGTGACGTTCTGGAGTATTTTTAAGGAAGAGATGGACAAATTCTCGATTAGAACGGGTGACGAGGGTTATGGGGAGAAGGCAGGAAAATGGGATTCGGAGGCAGAGATCAGCCATGATTGAATGGGGGAGTAGGCTCGATGGGCCGAATGGCCTGATTCTACTCCTATGAACTCGTGAACTCAGCAGGTTGTGCATCCTCTCTGGAGAACGTGGATCGGTGACGTTTGAGGTTGAGACTCTTCATCAGACTCTGTACCGACCCTTGATGAGTGCGGGTGTCAGGGGTTTACGGGGAGAAGGCAGGAGAATGGGGTTTGGGAACAATGGATCGATCAGCCATGTTTGAATGGCGGGGTAGACCTGATGGGCCGAATGGCCTAATTTGTCTCCTATCCCTTGTGAAAACCTATGAAATGTCACCTACCCATTTTCTCCAGAGATGCTGCCTGAACTGCCGAGTGACTCCAGCACTTTGTGTCTTTTTTACATGAGCCAGCATCTGCAGTTCCTTGCTTCTATTACTGGAGAACGTTATAGTGTTTTGTGAAAAATGATTTGGGCAAACAAAAACTGATGTGAAGGAGCAAGCACACAGTTTATATAATAATGTTGCTTCCTGATGCATTCTTTGCTGCTTATTGTACTTGATCAATTTAAAGATTCAAGTGCAGTCAGATCTGTTCATAGAACAAGTATGAAATGTCAAATGTCCAATTATATTGCTACCAGTTTACATGTACTACAAGTTGTAACATCATTGTGTACACTAACTGACAGGACGATTTAATAGCTATTTTCAAACAAGGACTGTGCAGGAAAGAGCTGCAAATGCTGGTTTAAATCGAAGCTAGATCACAAAATGATGGAGTAACTCAGCGGGACAGGCAGCATTTCTGGAGGGACGGGAATATGTGGCGTTTCGGGCCGAGACCCTTCTTCAGACAATATTTCATAAGGAGGTCATAGATGGCTATAGTAGTCACATTTTGGTGCTTTTTTTTAAAAATGTGGATCAGTAGTTTTAATTAATTTATAAAAAACAGTAATGAAAGTACACAATTGCTGGTTTACAAAAAAAGACACATAGTGCTGGAGTAACTCATTGGGTCAGGCAGCATCTCTGGAGCTGCGACGTTTTGGGTTTGAACCCTTCTCGAGACTGAATGATAGAAGTGGGGGGGGGGAGGAGGGGGGTTTGGGAACATGGAGACGAGAGAAGGCCAGAACTCATCAGGGTGGGCAACAGATGACCTGAGGAAGGGTGTAGTCCACAATGGGCCATTATCGTGGTGGCCCTGATTAGTTCTGGTCTTTTCCCCCTCCACTCCCCCCCCCCCCCCCCCCCCCCCCATTCATCTCCCCTGCCCCTCTCTTTCAGTCCTAAGAAGAATCCCACTCAAAGCACCACCTATTCCTTTTCTCCAGAGATGCTGCCCGACCTGCTGTTTTGTGTCGTCCTTATCTTTGGTGTAAACCAGCATCTGCAGTCACTTCCAACACAGGAGCTCTGGGGGACGTGGATAGGTGATGTTTTGGCTCTGGATGCTTCATCGGCAAATGCATACAGCGCTGAGTGGCTCAAAGGTTGAGGTTTGGCATTGCGTGGGGCTCCTATCACAAGCCGTTCCTGATGTGAAGCAACTTTGTCACTGCTGATGTATACGATACTATAGAACTTTGTTTATCCCAGGGGGGAAATGGATCTGCCAACAGTTGTAAAACACAACAAGAGACCTGAAACATGAAGTGACGAATGGAAAGTCCAGGATCGGGGGATGTGCAGAGATTGGGGAGGGGGGGAGAGAGGGACGTTTACCCCATGTCAGAACTAATCGTGGTGGGCAGCAGATGACCTGAGGAAGGGTGTAGTCCACAATGGGCCGTTATAGTTGCGGCCCTGATTAGTTCTGGTCCTTTCTGGTGTTGTGCAGTTTGATCGCCGCAGGGGAGAAAGGATCTCCGGTGACGTTCAGTGCTCCAAATGTGTATTTGCTGCAAGATGTTGTGTCCTTCCCCGCGCCAACAAATATTCCCTTCCTTTCGCAGGCCGGCCACTTGTACGTTACAGCACAGTGGCAACACCGTCGGTGATTCTGCATCGGTACACGAACTGCACGCCTCACTTGCCGCACCGGACTCTGCCTCCAGGTTGTCTAGTGATGAGGGGGAATGTGAGGAGAAAGAGGAGCTGGCAGAAAAACTCGACTGCCATTATTCTGGACAACACCCTCGACCGGCTGCTGTAAGTTGCAAACGGGAACTGGGATTTAAAAAAATATATCAGCACACTCAGTTTTTCGGGGTTGTATTGTGTTATGTACCGGGTTTTTACAGTGCGACGATTTTACAGCAACTAGTTGTCCAGCACTTCTTTTTAATCCGGACAAAATTCTGAGAGCGCATTTGAAATTCCCCCCCGAAGTCCCCACGAACATGTGTCTCCTGGGCCGGGTGATGCGGCAAATCTCAACCTCATCGGGAATTCCGCAGCCGATCGGCGGCTCAGATTTGCCCCCCTGTGGCCGGGGCTCAGATTTGCCCCGGAGTTTCGTTCCCATTGCCGGCTTCCCAGGCTGACTTTGCGGACCAGTATCTCGTCGTCCTAGGCGGAACATTCCGGTGCCGTCGGACTCTTCCCGGAGGCCCGCGACCTCATCCAGAAAGGCTCTGGAACCAAGGGTGGCGGAAAATCGGTGTTCGACCTATATACCGTTTAATACTAAATACATGAATTATGGTCAGACGTAGGTATGGTTATAAGAATGATTAAGTTCTATGTAATCCATCAGGTCAATTTCTTCAGTAGTTTTCAGGTTTTTCTCGACTTTCTTGTTTCCGACCAGATTTGCACGTTTGGAAGTCGGCAGATTGGCCGAGGCTGCTTTGTGTTTGAGAGGCGCTGGGACCACTTTCGATGTGCACTTAGTTCCATGGTCGAAAAGCATCTTAACTCACAAATGTGGAAGTAAGTAAGCCACCAAAACAAAATAATAATAGTTGAGTTGCTTTCAATTTAAGATCTGCAGCAGTTGCAGAAGTGTGCAAATGAAAAGGTCAGGACATGACAAAGAGATGGACACAAATGCTGGAGAAACTCAGCGGGTGAGGCAGCATCTATGGAGCGAAGGAAATGGGCAATAGGAAAAATGGTTTCGGCCCGGAACGTCGCCTATTTCCTTCGCTCCATAGATGCTGCCTCACCCGCTGAGTTTCTCCAGCATTTTTGTCCACCTTCGATTTTGCAGCATCTGCAGTTCCTTCTTAAACAAAAGATATTTGGTTTAGAGATACTGCGTGGAAATGGGGCCCTTCGGCCCACCGAGTCCGCACCGACCAGCAGTCTCCGCACTCTAACACTATCCTACACACACTAGGGACAATTTACATTTATACCAAGCCAATTAACCTAACTAATTATACATGTGTTTAAGTAAATGTTTCATTCACCATTTTATAACATTTATGAGATTAAATGTTTTGGTGAGGCTCGGTGGAGCAGCAGTAGAGTTGCTGCCTTACAGCACCAGAGACCCGGGTTCAATCCTGGACTACGGGTGCTGTCTGTACGGAGTTTGTACGTTCTCCCCGTGACCGCGTGGGTTTTCTCCGAGATCTTACCATTCTCCGAGATCGATTTTAACATTTAAAAGTAAAGTGGATAGGTATATGGACGGGAAGGGAATGGAGGGGTATGGTCTGAGTGCAGGTAGATGGGACTAGGGGAAAATAAATGGTCGGCACGGACTGGAAGGGCCGAGAAGGCCTGTTTCTGTGATGTAATTGTTATATGGTTATATGTTATATGGTTATCTTCAGTTTCCTCCCACATTCTGGAAATACAGGTTTGTAGGTTAATTGGCTTCGTATAAATGTAGGAAAAATTGTCCCTAGTGTGTGTGTCGCATAGTGTTAACGTGTGTGGGATCGGTTAATTCTATAGCACATTTAAAAAACAACTCTTGTTGTCCAAAGTGCTTCACATTGGTGGAGGTACTAACGTTATACAACAGTGGTTCATAGATTAAGTACATACATAAATACATACATATAGCCTCCCTCAGAGGACGTCAAGAAAGGCTTGGGAGTAGAGATGAGTTTTAAGTCTCGACTTAAAGGAGTCGATGGAGGGGGCAGTTCTGATGGGAAGAGGGATGCTGTTCCACAGTCTAGGAGCTGCAACCGCAGAGGCACGGTCGCCCCTGAGCTTATGCTTAGACCGGGATGCTTGGGATACCACGGCAACATATTTGAATGTGCCTGTTGAACTTCCCACTATTCTTATAGAACCCTCATTCAAATTTCTCATTATGCCACAGGGTAAATTGGGGAAGGTGTTTAAATATCTTTAACCGCACTTTATCTTGCTCTAAATAAAATACCCTTCATCGAGTATCGAAGAAAGATCTGCAGATGCTGGAAAAATCGAAGGTAGACAAAAAATGCTGGAGAAACTCAGCGGGTGAGGCAGCATCTATGGAGGGAAGGAATTGGTGACGTTTCGGGTCGCCCCTTCATACATTATAATGTAAAGCTTTAACATTGACTGAATAGAACATAGAAAATAGGTGCAGGAGTAGGCCATTTGACCCTTCGATCCAGCACCGCTATTCAATATGATCATGGCTGATCATCCAAAATCTGTACCCCGTTCCTGCTTTTTTTCCCCCATCTCCCTTGATTCCCTTAGCCCTAAGAGCTAAATCTAACACTCTCTTGAAAATAGCATGCAACAAGAAGCTACTCATTGGACCTCAGTACAGGTGATAATAATATACTAGACGGAGGATATGGGTTGAAGGTGAGAGGGGGAAAATGTAATAGGAAGCTGAGGGGCAACGTTTCCATGCAAAATGTCTTCCATGTAGACTATCATCTCTTTTCAAAAGCATGGTCTGTCTGTCTGTGACCTAATGTACAGTCATTTAAGAAGCATTTAAACAGGTACATGGATAGGATAGACTGTTCAGTTTGTTCTCACGTGTACCAGGGTACAGTGAAAAGCTTTTGTTGCGTGCTAACCAGTCAGCGGAAAGACAGTACATGATTACAATCGAGCCGTTTACAGTGTACAGATACATGATGAGGGAACAATGTTTAGCGCAAGGTAAAGAAATGTTGCCGTCGGAGTAGAGATTTGGTAGACAACATTGCTGGAGAAACTCAGTGGGTGCAGCAGCATCTATGGAGCGAAGGAAGTAGGCAACGTTTCGGGCCGAAACCCTTCTTCAGACATAGTTAGGAGTACAGATTTGAAAGGAGGAGCATTTGAAAGGAGGAGAAATCTCTACATTCAGGAGTAGAGATTTGAAAGTGGTGGAGCGATTGTAAAGGAGATATGGGCCAAACGCGGGCAGGTGGGACCAGTGTAGATGGGGCATGTTGGGCCGAAGGGCCTGTTTCCACGCTGTACTGTACGGCTCGGACTCTAAACAAACTTCCTTTTTCTCTCTCAGAAAAATTCCCCCTGCGGTGGACAGTCCAACGTCGGGGCAGTGCACTGCTCCCAGCAGCAGCATGGTTCCCCCTCACCCGTCGCATTCCAGTGTCGGTACTGCAGGTGTGGTCTCCTCTACAGCAGTCTCATCCTCCCCTTCCTCATTGTCATCGCCGCTGATGGTGTCTTCTCCATTCCTATCGGCCAACAGCAAACCCGTGCTGTCATATGCAACTACTCTGACGGCTCACCCCGCTGCCTTGGGCTCTGCGGACCCAGCTCACTGTATGCAATCTAGACACGTACCTTCACCATCTGCCATGCCTTCTGGGCTCTCCTCGGTCCCCTCACACGTCTTCAACAAACCTCAAAAAGTGAAGCCCAGCAAGTCTTTGAAACCGAAAGATCCCCCGTCTACCAGCAGCAACAGTAACTCCAGTAGCAACAATAACAGCAACAGTTCTGGGAGGAGGAGGAAGAACAATTCTGCACTGCCATTGCATTCTCCTTCCATCTATTCCGTGGAAGCCCCGAAGAAAAACTGTGTGAATTCTGGGAGTCTGGGGACGTCTAATTATTCGTCCGTCTCGTCATCTTACGGCAGCCCGCACAACATTGGCCTGAACTGTATGAACAAGATGAACTCTGTGGGTGTCAAGCACGAGCCGTCGGGGAAAGGGCTGCAGGCGGGGGTCCCTGCGGAGTCCATTAAGCGGATGAGCGTGGTGATGAACAGCGGTGACTCCACGCTCTCGCTGGGGCCCTTCGTGCACCAGGCCAATGAGCAGTTGGCGAGCCCGCACGCCCCCTTCCCACATCCCCACCCGCCGCTGGACAGGCTGGAAGGCCGGAAGCGGAAAGGTTCGCCGGGCTCCGCTGCCGTCCACGGCGGCAACAGGACGAACAAGCTCGCCAAAGCGCCCGTGGTAAACAACGTTCACTCGAAGCATCCCGGCGTGATCCCAGGGACGCCGGGCCTTTCCAACAACACTCTCCCCCACCAGGTACGGAGGTAGAACCAAGGGGGCGCGCGGCTTCGGTAGTGGTTTAACTTTAGACCTGGGCCTGTCCCACTTGGGCGTCTCTTTAGGTAGCAATGTTACAACATTTTGAGATTTAAAAAATCAAGTCTGCAATTTATCGCATCAGATAAAGCATAAAAAGAAGTTTAATTTGACACCTAATTCACTTTCATATCTTCAGTATTAAAAACGTTATGGCCATTTTCATACTTGGAAATTGGCATCTTGTTCCCCATTGCTTTTCCATTGACTGAACACTGAAGTTGTGATCGAGGACAGTCAAAAGCCCATAACTTTCTTAAAAATTAAGAGAACTGAAATACATTTTCAGTTATTATAGATTGAAGTATTCTGAAACAAATATGAAACAATCTTACTTGGATGACCTGAAATTAAAGCATATAATTAGTTAGGTACCCAATTGTAGCTAATTACAAAATTCAATTACTAGATCTAAACATCTATCCATTTCTTAAGAAAAGTTTAACAATTTTAAATAGCCTAAGTGTCCAAATAACATTCACACAAGAATTCACAATATAACATGATTTTTAAAACTCATTGTCATGAATTTATAGGCCAAATGGAAGGAATTTAATGTTTAATTCCTGTAAATTAATGGCCATTTTAATCATCTTGCGAGTGGGATTTTGTGGAACGCGATCAATTCGAACGTTGCGGTTTGCGGTGAATTTAAACCCCATATGGGCAGGAAAAACACTGCCAGTTCGTATGGGTCCTAAATCACTTTTTCGCAACGTAAAATTTGGATTAAGGTAATCTTAAGAAGCACGTTTATATGTAAAATAAACGGCTTACCTTTAGCTGTCCCGTACGTGAAATCCGTCCCCGTTGTCAGCGTTTACGGCATAAGAAGCTGATTTTTATTTAACTCCAGCGCTGAAATTGTCCCGCGGTTTAAATAAAAATTCACAGGCCGGCAGTCCGAACAATTCTTCAGCATTAGCTAGTAGCCGAGGAAATAAAATTCCGGCAGGCAGGAAAAAACTGCATTTTAACCCCGCCCCCCCCTTCCCCCCCCCCCCCCCCCCCCCCCCACCAAAAGGCGCGAAAGTTGCGCACACGGCCAGTGACAGAACTGCAGCGCCGCTGAAGGTAAGTTTGGTAACATACCTACTTTAGGCGACTGCCAGGAACTAATTTTAATGGAATTCACCTACCACACCTAGCGACGACCTACGACGGCAAAAATTGTCGCCACTGTCGCAGAAAACATTTCAACATGTTGAAAATGTTGTGGCAGTCGCCTGTAGTCGCCCAAAAGATCGCCTAAGTGGGACAGGCTCACGAGGGCAGCACGGTGGCGCAGCAGTGGAGCTGCCGCCTTACACCTCCCAAGGATCAATCCTTACGGGTGCTCTCTGTGTGGAGTTTGCACGTTCTCCCCGTGACCGGGTGTGTTTTCCCTGGATGCTCCAGTGTTCCCCCCCCCCTCACTCCAAGGACGTACAGTTTTGTGGGCTAATTGGCTTCTGTGAATTGTAAATTGTCCTTAGTGTTTAGGAACAAGGGGACCGATGTGGGGATAGCAGGTTGGTGCGGACACGGTGGGCCGAAGGGCCTGTTTCCGCGCTGTCTAAAGTCTAAAAGACACATGGCTCTCAATCCTATTCCCACCACCTGATGTTGGTTGGGTTGGGAACTTTTCAAATGTTTAATTGTATTACTCTTGTGCTCAAGTTACTGTTCCTTTTAATGTTGTCCTCTCGAACCTATTTATTTACCTAGATACATAGACAATAGGTGCAGGGGTAGTCCATTCAGCCGTTCGAGCCAGCACCGCCATTCAATGTGATCATGGCTGATCATCCCCAATCAGTACCTCGTTCCTGCCTTCTCCCCATATCCCTATCTATTTCTGTCTATCTATATCTCTATCTATAACTCTATATCACAACTCTATCTATTTCTGCAGCAACCTATAAATTCTTCTTGGTCATATTGCCATATAGCATGGAAACAGGCCATTCAGCCCAACTTGTCCATGCTGACCAATGATGCCCATCTATGCTGGTCCCACTTGCCAGAGTCTGGCCCATATCCCTGTAAACCAGGGGTTGGCAACCTCCGGCCCCCGGGCCGAATGCGGCCCACAACCTGAAATCATCCGGCCGGCAGGCGGATTCTTCCTCCCGTAATCATCCGGCCAGCCGAGCGCCCTGCCCGAGCGCCACGTCTTGGCTGTACCGCCTCCTGCACAAAGCTGCCGGCACGGCCATGCACCTTCTGTGAACACATTTTTTTTTTTAAACTGCAAAGGCTGGAAAAATCGAAGGTAGACAAAAATGCTGGAGAAACTCAGAGGGTGAGACATGTAAGGATTGAATGAGGCTGCCTCACCCATTGAGTTTCTCCATCATTTTTGTCTACCTTCTGTGAACAAGGTTGCCGCCCCCTGCTCTAAACCTTCCCTATCCACGAACCTATCTAAAAGCATTTTAAACATTGTAATAGTATCTGCCTCAACTACCTCCTCTTGCAGCTTGTTCCATATACCTACCACCCCGAGTGAAAAAGTTGCCGCTTAGGTTCTTATTAATTCTTTCCCCTCTCAACATAAACCTATGTCCTTTGGTTCTTGACTTCCACTGCCCTGGGTAAAAGACAAGATGATTGGGTTGTTAGAAAGCCAACCTTCTCAGCGAGACGTCTATGCAGGGCAGTGTCCTAGGCTCAACCATTCCCAGCTGTCACTTAAGCCCCTGTCCCACTGTACGAGGTAATTCAAGAGTTCTCCCGAGTCGAACTCGGAGAATTACAGTAATGGCCGTTCGGAGGTACTCGGGGCTCTCGTGGGAAATTTTTCACAATGTCGAAAAATCTTCACGAGTTTACCACGTTTCCCGAGTACCAGCCGTTAGCCTTACGAGCCGCTAAGAGACATCCCGAGCTCCGATATTCCTCGTAAGTACATTCTGCGTGCTTACCATGAGTCCAATTTTTTTTTTTTTTTAACTCGGGAGAACTCTTGAATTACCTCGCACAGTGGGACAGGGGCTTTAGCCAGGTAGATCGAAATGGGATGTTTATTGATAATTGCACGATTTTCAATTCTGTTCGCAACCCCATAAAAATGAAAACCGTCCACATCAACACTATTTCAGCCAAGGACCAGTTAATGGCGAGCACCATTTGTGCCTCTAGTTTCAGCCAGTGACTATCTCCAACTATCAATGGCACAGACATCTCCACCAACGTTCTGGGAGCCAGAGGCTTGAGAGATGCAGCCCGGTAGCCTGTCAAAGGCCGGGAGCCCTGGAGCAGAGGGTTCACCGGTCTAGAACATGATGGGCTCACCGGGATCTGCAGGTGCAGTAATCTCTCGTAAAGCACAAAGTACTGGAGTATCTCAGCCGGCCAGGCAGCATCTAGGGTGGGCATGGATAGAAACATAGAAAATAGGTGTAGGAGGAGGCCATTCGGCCCTTTGAGCCAGCACAGCCATTCATCGTGATCATGGCTGATCGTCTCCAATCAATAACCCTTGCCTGCCTTCTCCCCATATCCCTTGACTCCACTAGCCCCTAGAGCTCTATGTAACTCTCCCTTAAATCCATCCAGTGATTTGGCCTCCAGTGCTCTTTGTGGCAGGGAATTCCACAAATTCACAACTCTCTGGGTGAAAAAGATTTTTCTCACCTCAGTCTTAAATGGCCTCCCCTTTATTCTAAGACTGTGGCCCTTGGTTCTGGACTCGCCCAACATTGGGAACATTTTCCCTGCATCTAGCTTGTCCAGTCCTTTTATAATTTTATATGTTTCTATAAGATTCCAGTGAATACAAGCCTAGTCTTTTCAATCTTTCCTCATCTGACAGTCCCGCCATCCCAGGGATCAATCGCGTGAACTTACGCTGCACTGCCTCAATCACAAGGATGTCCTTCCTCAAATTAGTAGACCAAAACTGTACACAGTACTCCAAATGTGGTCTTACCAGAGCCCTATACAACTGCAGAAGAAAGATAGGCGACGTTTTGGGTTAGGCTCCTTCTCCATATCTGAGGAAGGGTCATGATCCGTGAAACATTGCCGCGCGCGCCATGTCCTCCAGAGACGCTGCCTGCCCTGCACGAGACTTTTATTCTTTTTTTCACTTTGTTTTCATTGAGAATAAGGTTTGCTGAGAATTAAATGAGGTGTCCTGCTGCCACAATGTGAATTTGACGGGTGAATCTGTTTTTCTATATTTTTGTAGCCAAAGGCTCGACCATGATAACCAATGTTCTTCTGGAAGAAACTGGACATCTTATTTTGAAATCAGAAGTAGGCACTCTGAACTGCACGAAGCCTTGGAGTTTTCGCAACCTCCCTTGTTCCTCAGGTCTGTGGATAGTATAATCAAAATGACAGGTTTCGAAGCCAGGTTTGTGGAATCCTCACAGCGTGGTGCACATCTTAAATTGAGTTGACATGGACTTCCTGGCTAGAAAATGGGCTTGCAATTGTTCAAATCAGTATTAAGTATTAGGTACCAAGCTAGAAGATTGACTACTGATCTGCGATTTATGCAAAAGGTGCAGTTTTTAGACTATTTACTGCTGAAGGGCGCATTTGCTAAACAGTTTGGATGTTGAACTGCCAAATGTTTAAGCATCTTTACACGTTTTGTGGGAGTTCCGTAGCCCCTTGACATCTACTGGAAATTTATATCACAGAGCAGATATGTTGTATTTATTTCTTTCGCAAGCGATATGTGTACTTTGTCTACATTTAAACTTTAAACCAGTTGCCAAGAATGCCGACTTGTGTCAGGCAGTTACTTTGAAATTTATTTTTGTTAAGTCCACATAACCTTGGCTTTTTTGTTTTTGGAGCAGAAAAATTGTGGAACTAAAATAACATCGGGAAGTCAGTCCAGCGAACGATTTATTAATTGTACTTCACACACACAAAGAAATGGTGTAAATTCTAACTGGTTCCTGGTTAGAATTACAGCAGAATGGAGAGTTGAAAAAGGTTGCATCATGTATGGCGTTTCCATGCAACAATTTTTAATGAATAAAACGACGTTCTTTAAATAGATCTATGATTAAATTGTGTGCGGTGAGCATGGGGTTCAGTGGCATTTGCAGCTTGGTCTTGCCTGTTTTTATTTTTTTTAAAAGGTAAGAAAATAAAGATTTGTAGTGAATGCTGCTTCCAACCGAACAGTCTTAGTAGTCCACATAATTTTTGCACTAATAGATTATATCCATTCTCCCAACTACACTGGAATAGATTTTAATTTAACAAAAAGGGACAGTGTTGCAAGTTTGTCAAAGAAACAAATTTTAAAAAAAGATCGGTTTAAATCAGGGATTTCAGAATGAAAATTCCTCAAAAATGCTTAAAATGACCACTTTAGTGAATATTTGCACACATTTCAACATTTTCCCTATTGGTCGACAAGGCGGGGAGCATATCAGAATAAAAACAATTTTTTTGCAATATCAGCTTTAGTGTAGTGACTTTTTCTCCCAAATTTTGATGTTAAGGCAGATGTGTGCACAGCGCGGAGAACGTGAGCATATACTAATCGTCTGTTCAATTCATCTTTACAGAATTCTGTGGGCAGTGTCGTGAATTCTATATAAGTTTCGAGAAACATAAAATAGTGTATAGCTAAAATACTCTTAGAATCATTGTTGGATAATTGTCAGGTAAACAATAAAAGGATCCACTTATTGCAAATAGTTATAGAGCAGTTTCTGCTGGAGACCAAGTAATAATGCCATTTCCGAAAGGCTATTAAGGAAATTCTTAAAGAAAAATTCCCCTCTCTGCTGTAATAAATGTAACCTTATGACTCCTAGTGGCTTTAGTTTTAAAACTGGCTTGAACTGAAGCTAGCTTGTTCCTTATGCGACAGTTACCAATTGTAACTCTGTTTTATTACCCCAATTTTCAACAAGCTAAGAGAAAGTATGTCACGATTTTTGTACCTTTTATTTTGAATTTTCTTGTTTAATGGATTATACAAAAAAATATGGAAATATCCCTATTTCAGAATGCATATTTTGTTAAAATTGTACATATTAAACATGTATTTTTGCACAGGTCATTTTCTTATATCCAGTTTTGGTACAATTTTGAAATCATCTGGTATTTATTTATTTAGGAATTAATAATAAATAACAGGTAAAAGTACCTTGTTGTTTAGATATTCACTGCCCAGCTAATAATGCAAAATACCTACAGTATAAGATTTTTGGGGCACTTTTTATAAAAACGTTCGTCCATTTTGGAATTTGGGAGTGAAATGATTTATTTTTTGGAATTGGGGGAGGGGGAGAGAGAGAGCCTCAAAACTATTTCACTAATATATTCATTTGTTGTCTAAACTCCCAGTGTAACAAATTCATTAGAGGAAAAAAAAATATCATCCCAGACCCATCTGAAAAACCACTTGAACCTTTTTTTTTTGCAGCTTTTAGTCAAAATTTAAAGTGCCTGATAGTTGCTTCAAGATGACTGTTTAAATTGAACATCTAATTAAAAAAAATAATTAAATGTTCAACTGGATTAGGAGCTTGCTTTTTTTCCACCTTGTGAGTTCCTAGTATTTATTGTGCTTAAACCTTAATAATTTGGAATCAACAAATCTTTCAATTGTGAAATGAAACCAATTTTTGATTTGTATGTATATTTGTATGTGGTGACACCACCAGCCAAGAGCAAATCAAAAGGCCTTTACCTTTCTGTACCTTTAATGAAGTACCATGTTTTCGATGATTTTGACTATGAAAGAGGTCTTAAGCACTATTGCTATTCAACTTGGCTCATTAAAACAGTTGTACTTTCGAGTTTTACCCATTGTCCCATAGTATCTAATACTACTGGAGTGTAAATATTCTCATCCCGGCAATTTAAGGTGATGGTGCCTTTATTTGAAAGGAAATACCTTGGGATTTCACTGAGTATCTCCTGCAATTCTTTTGTTGATTAAATAGGGTTAGAAAATACAATGTTCCGAGAGTTTGGAGTTTGTCTTCCCATAACATTGTTCCTCGGCAGCACCTATCTATACACGTACTGAAAAAAAAAACGGATGAAATTTTTATTTAAAAAAAAGCTGAGTTGAACGATCAGAACACAAGAAATCTTGTCTTAAAAGGCACTCGAACCTGAAGCGATTTCGGGTTCATGTAAGGAATAAAAACGATTGCAGTGACAAAAGCAATAGAGACATGTGAAGAGTTTAACACTACACATCTCAAATGTGAATGTAAGCCTGATAGCAAAGCCTGTTCCGAGCTTGGTTCTAAAAGCGACCTTTCTGTGTAAAAGTGTGAATAGTTTCAGAAGTACGCAAAATGGAGCGCACTGGTTCACTATGGTATCAGCTGGACTCTGTGTGTTGCCTGTTGTATAATTCATGAACAAATGTCATGGGTCAGAATCTTTCGATATTTGAAAATGTATAGTCTATTTGTTTTGTAACAAGGTCTGTAAATAAAAATAATTTATACTGTTATTTATAACAAATTCAGTGTCTGATTGTCCACTATTTGCTAATCAAAGTATAAAGTTTAAATTCGAGATTTACAGCTTTGAAATGGGTCCACGCCGACCATCGATCACCCATTTGTACTGGTTCTACGTTCATCTACAATCCTCTACAGAGGGCCAATTAACCTACATATCCATACGTCTTGGGGATGTGGGAGGAATCAAACCCAGATTCACAAGAACGTTTCCACCGGTGGGAGAGTCTAGGACTAGAGGTCATAGCTTCAGAATTAAAGGACGTTCTTCTAGAATGAGGAAGAATTTCTTCAGAAGGTGTGGAATTCTTTGCCACAGAAGGCTGTGGAGACCAAGTCAGGGGATATATTTAAGGCAGAGAAAGATTCTTGATTAATACGGGTGTCAGATGTTATCGGGAGATGGATCAGCCACGATTGAATGGTGGAATGGACTTGTTGGACCGAATGGCCTAATTCTGCTCCTATCATTTACGATCAAACTACAGACTGTACCCGTGGTCAGGAGCAAATTAAATGTGGTCCATTGATGCTGCTTGACCTTCTAAATTCTAAAAGCAGTTTGTTTTAAAGATGTACAGCACTAACTACCTTTTAATGTGTAGGAAAGAACTGCAGATTCATGTCTAAATCAAAGATAGACACAAAATTGCTGGAGTAACTCAGCGGGGCAGGCAGCATCTCTGGAGAGAAGGAACGGGTAATGTTTCGGGCTCTTAACCTCCTTGCTTCTCTACTCTATTGAACTGCCACATGGCTTACTCCATTTGCCCAAAACGTTGCTTCACCATTCCCTCCCCAGAAGCCGCCTGACCAGCTGAGTTCCTCCAGCATGGTTGCACTCAGGATTCCAGCAGCTGCCACTTATATCATCTGCATTCAGCATTTCTGGTCATCTTCCTCAATGTTCAGATTCAAAGTTTGCATTACAATTCCCGCATCCAAATATTAAAACACATAGCTATGACCAAGATATTGTTGCAAGAATCATATCAAAAGAATTGTGTAGGAAGGAACTGCGGATGCTGGTTTAAACCGAAGATAGACACACAATGCTGGAGTAACTCAGCGGGACGGGCAGCATCTCTGGAGAGAAAGAATGGGCGACATTTTGGGCCGAGGCCCTTCTTCAGACTAGTCAGGAGAAATGGAAACGAGAGATATAGAACAAATAATGAAAGATATGCAAACAAGTTACAACGATAAAGGAAACAGGCCATTGTTAGCTGTTTGCTAGCAGAGAATGAGAACCTGGTGCGACTTGGGTTTTTAAGAGCTAGATAGGGCTCTTAAAAATAGCGGAGTCAGGGGATATGCGGAGAAGGCAGGAACGGGGTACTGATTGGGGATGATCATCCATGATCACATTGAATGGCAGTGCTGGCTCGAAGGGCCAAATGGCCTACTCCTGCACCTATTGTCTATTAGCTTCTGCTCTAACTTTAGAAATCTGCTTCTAAGTGGATGTTAGTGCTGCCTGCCTGCTCCATGCAAGTGGCTACAACCCAGTTTAAGGTTGTTCCCATTCTCTTTCATGTACATGGTTAAATGGAAGACGTTCGCTGCTTCCACAGTGGAGTTACAGCTTTGGCCTCCAACACTACCTACTCCTTTCCGTTTAACGGAATGAACAACTGATGTAAATAACTCGAGACTTGAATGTCAATGGGAAGGAAACCAAGACAGTTTGAAACATTTAATTTCCCAGAGCCACGTTCAAAAACACATCTTAAATTTGGTATTTAAGCTGGAATTCCAATTTCCTTTGAGATACTTGAGATATTTTTGAAAACGTGCTCTGGGTGTTTATTTTATATACATTGCTCAAATTGTTTACACAGCCAAGTAAACTACAAAGTTTAATACATAAAAGGTTCAACAATGGCACAAACTAAACCCATGATTTGTAAATAGTAAGAGAAATAACTAGAACAATTCAAAAACTAAATGGCCATTGTGGAGTTATCGACCATTACATATTTATCACCCGTGAGAGTTTTTGGACTCTGTTCAACAGCAGATCTCCTTTCTTTATGGTTTCCTGGTACTGCCAGTTCTTACTGTCAGGCCTGTAATAATCAAAATTGACAGTCAAAGTTTGGTCCAGACTTACAGATCACAATATTGCACATGGAGAATTGTGGCAAACTACAATCTGTTGTCGCACATACATACCTGTTGGTTTCTACGATTTCATTCACTTTGTCTATTTTACAGTGTAGCCTACCAGCAGCAATGAAACGAGAGAGTTCCCTGTAAATCAAATGGAAGTTTAATTCACCTTGGTCTCCAGTGCAACAAAAAATATACCCCCAGTATTTTCTAAACATAGAAAATAAGTGCAGTAGGCCATTCGGCCCTTCGAGCCTGCACCGCCATTCAACATGATCATGGCTGATCATCCGCAACAATACCCCGTTCCCGCTTTCCCCCCTATCCCTTGATTCCGTTAGTCCTAAGAGCTAAATCTAACTTGAAAGTATCACCTTGGTGAGAAGGGAAAGCTTTTCCCATTGAGGGTAGGGAAGATTCAAACAAGAGGGCATGACATGAGAATTAAGGGACAGAAGTTTAGGGGTAACATGAGGGGGAACTTCTTTACTCAGAGAGTGGTGGCTGTGCGGAATGATTTTCTAGCAGAAGTGGTGGAGGCAGGATCGATTTTAACATTTAAAAGTAAAGTGGATAGGTATATGGACGGGAAGGGAATGGAGGGGTATGGTCTGAGTGCAGGTAGATGGGACTAGGGGAAAATGGTCGGCACGGACTGGAAGGGCCGAGAAGGCCTGTTTCCGTGCTGTAATTGTTATATGGTTATATGGTTAAAAGAGCTATAAAAAATAATTAAAGAATAACCAGATAAAATACTTAAAACAACTTGCGTATCCGAGTAAAGCTTAAAAGATTGAATATTCAGAAGATCAAAACCCACTTACTGATCAATGAACTCCACACCAACACCGAATGCTTCTGCCATGTACGTAAGCGTTAATGAGCGATAGGATTCCAACAGCTGACTATATGCTAAGATCCTCATTTCCCGAACATAGTAGCGATAGTGAGCGGCAAAGAGCCAGTCCTTCTTTAATTCTTGTTCTACCGTGGCTAAAGAAAGAAGGAAAGTTATCGTGTAATAAATAGGAACTGCAGATGCTGCTTTATACCAAAGACAGATACAAAATGCTGGAGTAAATTAATGCAGGCAGCATCTCAGTAGAAGATGGGTAGGTGACGTTTCGAGTCAGGACCTTTCGACTGGAAGCAAGGAGAACGCGGCAAATTGGGACGGTAACAGATGTACTCAGGCAAGGAGGTTCCCTGACAGGCTAATTGTTGGCTAAAGTCAGTGTAATCCCGAGAGGACTACATCGTTGCAAACTGTTGAACTGGTTAATGGAAAGGAGGTGGGGAGGTGCAAGTACAAGTTATCTACATTTAGAGAATTCAACATTCATACTGCTGAGTTGTGAGCTACCCAAGCGAGGTAAGAGGTGTTGTTCCTCCAATTTGGTTGTGGACTCACAATGGAAAGGGAGGCCCAGGATAGAAAGGTAGGTGTGCAAATGGGAGAGAGAGTCAAAGTGTTAGCAACCGGGAGATCCAGTAGGACGTGGCGGACAGAGCACCAGTGTTCAGCAAAATAGTCTCCGAGTCTATGCTTTGTCTCACCGAGGTACAGGAGCCCACATTGGGAATGTCGGATGCAGTGAAAGACACATTGGCAGAAATTTGAAAAAGCATACCCTGCAAAAACTGTCTAAGGTAAGGAATCTTTTGTTATAAACTTCGTGCTTGTACGATTTTCATCCTAGTGGGTACTAATGTTATGCCCTATCCAATTAAAAATTTGGCCTTCAGCAGAGAATAGGAATATATTAAAAAAGGCACTCACCAAGGGACTGGAAGAAAACTCCATATCGACACTCGTACAGTGAAAACAGATACTGCCGAACTGCTGGAAGGCTGTGCAGGACTTCAAGAATCTCGGCACCTTTGATGACCTGATTTTAAAAAACAATTCCCATCAATTAGATTTCTTGACAGTTTGTATGAAATGGTACATGATGGGCTTCATGTAGAATGAAACATCCAATCAGACCATCTGTACCTCGATCATTAAATATGCTCAAAAATAGTCTTTCAATCTCTGCTCTGAAAATATCAATTGGATTAGAATCCAGTGTATAAAGAACCCAGTGTGTAGGAAAGAACTGCAGATGCTGGTTTAAACCAAAGATACAGACATAAAAAAGCTGGAGTAACTCAGCGGGGTGGGCATCATCTCTGGAGAGAAGGAATGGGTGACGTTTCAGGTCTGAAGAAGGGTCTCCACCTGGAACGTCACCCATTTCGTCTCTCCAGCGATGTTGCCTGTCCCGCTGAGGTACTCCAGCATTTTGTGTCTATCTTCGAATTAGAATCTATAGCCTTTGAGGCAAGAACTCTATTATCCTCCAAGGGAAATGTATTCCAATCTGTATCAATAATCGAGCAGTGATTTTAATGCCTGTCTTCAGGCTCTTTACCTCAAAGTTTTCATCTATCCTTTCAGAAATGTTAAGTACCTCAATGATCCATTTGAATGATACATTCAATCTTACCTCCAATGCAAGCCATTTAATCAGACCGCAGAATCAAGTCAAGTCACATTTATTTATATAGCCCATTTAAAAGACAACTCTCGTTGGCCAAAGTGCTTTACATTTGCATAAATATCGTATAACAAACACTCTACATACATATAGCCCTCGCTCAGAGGACGCCAAGAAAGGCTTGGGAGTACAGATGGGTTTTTAGTTTAGACTTAAAGGAGTCGATGGAGGGGGCAGTTCTGATGGGAAGAGGGATGCTGTTCCACAGTCTAGGAGCTGCAACCGCAAAAGCACGGTCGCCCCTGAGCTTATGCCTAGACTGCAGGATGTTCAGCAACTGCAAGTCGGCCGATCTGAGGGACCTGGAGGTGGTGTGGGTGAGCAGACTTTTAATGCTACACTTTAATGCAGACACTACACTTGAGATGCGGTGCCATCATGGTTCAATACCAATGAAGCATTATTTCCTGCCCTTTATTCTGCTGTTGAAAAGGCAAGTCCTCAACTTCTGTTGCATTGAAATTAAATTTGAACAGAGTGAGATAAGTTAAATGAGGGAAGTGCTGTTCTTTACTCCACTAACGCAGCGAATGTGAGAGCACTTACGCGATTTTTTTCGGCGACTTGCCGACACCGTCATAGTGTTGAAAATCCAGTGGCGACCAGAAAAGGTACGACTCTTTGGACGACTACTCATGACCATACAGGCGTCACCCAGCTACACTTTTTCTGGATTTTCAACATGTTGAAAATTTTTGGAGACCTGCTGCGACTATGATGGGTGCCGGCAAGTCGCCGAAAAAAATATCGCATAAGTGTGACAGGCCCTCTACTGAACTAAATTTCCTACAAATTGAAAATGATTATTGCATACCTTATTGCAGTAGAAAATCTAACTTGCTACCATTGTGCTGCAATGCCAGTCGAAAGTATCAACTGTCTCTCTCGACAGCAAGTGCCACATGGATTTTCCGCTTCAATTTAACACAGCAGAAAACTGCTAACTCTATCCAATGTATTAAAAACAACCCAGATTGGAATAGGAAAACACCACTTATTAGAAATGTTCCAATCTTGCCTACACTCAAAAAACAATATGAAAATACTTGATGAAAATCACAAAACTGAAAGCATCTGCATCTCATTTTAGGAATGATAGCGACTGCATTTTTGACAGCCTTTTAAAAAAAAAAATCCAAGTAAGTAAGTTTATTGGCCAAGTATTCACATACAAGGAATTTGCCTTGGTGCTCCGCCCACAAGTAACAACATGACATACAGTGACAGTTACGAATGACTCAGAAAACACTAAACATTAATAATAATAAAACATTAATGATAAAACACCATTGATCAAGCATGTGAACCAACAAAATACCAGATCAAAGGGAGGCTACAGATTTTTGGCTGTTGAGTAGAGCAACTACTCGTGGATAAAAACTGTATAAAGTAAGGTTTAGTGATCTTACGTTAATTAACACAAAGTACATTGCATTCAGACCGTGCTCATTTTTAAATGATTAGTATGCGTACACATGAATATAACAGACCAGCAAAACTTTACATTTGACAGCCTTGTTTGAGAACCAGTGATGGAGTTGTACAGCACAGAAGTGGGCCTTTGGCCCATAGTGTTTAAATGGCCTCCCCTTTATTCTAAGACTGTGGCCCCTGGTTCTGGACTCGCCCAACATTGGGAACATTTTTCCTGCATCTAGCTGGTCCAGTTATTTTATAATTTTATATGTTTCTATAAGATCCCCCCTCATCCTTTGAAACTCCAGTGACTACACGCCTAGTCTGTTCAGCCAAAATGTCACCTATTCCTTCTCTGCAGAGATGCTGCCTCACCTGCCAAGTTACTCCAGCATTTTGTATCTTTCTTCATAACATCACTCTGAAAGTGACACACACACACACACACACAGACAAGTCTCCCAGCTCTGTGAAACTATGACAAACATAGAAACATAGAAATTAGGTGCAGGAGTAGGCCATTCGGCCCTTCGAGCCTGCACCGCCATTCAATATGATCATGGCTGATCATCCAACTCAGTATCCTGTACCTGCCTTCTCTCCATACCCCCTGATCCCTTTAGCCACAAGGGCCACATCTAACTCCCTCTTAAATATAGCAACAAGCAGGGCAAAAGACTGCACAGGATGGACATGGCCATTCACACATATCCCCATCACCATCCCACCATCTGAAACCCATCCATATCTAGTTGGAAATCCACCATACTGAGCCAAGAGCTCTGGGAAGAGATTGTGTGCGGAACTCCTAAAGAGCAAATTACGATTTTTGTTGTGTATTGACTGGGCCTCCCTACTAGCATTTTGCACTCTTTTTAGCTTTGAAAGTGTTCATGAATTCTTCATTTAACTTATTGATGAACTAACATGCAGCTTGCAAACTAACTCATTACTGTGCCTCCCACACTGAGACCTTGTTACCACTCCACTGAAAAATAACGGCATGCTCATTGTAAACTGAAGGTGCCGTTCCAACCTCTGTCCTTGCTGGCTCGTTAAAGAACTATCCAATTAACCCTACTCTGTGCATTTTCTCCATTAAATTATCTCATTGCACACACCAGATGACAACTCACAGTAAGACGACACAAGTCATCTTTGGCTCTATCGCCAATTATCAAGAACATCTATGCATTGGTCACCATCACCCCTAGTGCCACTGGAATCAAATTGTTTCCTTATTTAAAGGCGGCACAGCTGTTGAGCCAGTGCCTTACGGCGCCAGAGACCCGGGTTTGATCCTGACTACGGGTGCATATCGTTACGGAGTTTGTACATTCTCCCCGTGACCTGCGTGGGTTTTCTCTGAGATCTTCGGTTTCCTCCCACGCTCCAAAGATGTGCAGGTTTGTAGGCTTGGTGTAAATCTAAAAGTCGTCCCTAGTGTGTGTAGGGTAGTGTTAATGTGCTGGGATTGCTGGTCGTTGCACACTCGGTGGGCCGAAGGGCCTGTTTCCGCGCTGTATCTCTAAACTAAATAAGATTAAAACATACAACCACTTCTATCAATTGCCCTTTCCACCTTTGCTACTCCGAGTTTATAATAGTCTCACTATTATGACGCTTACCTTTTCACGAAGATCAGGTCGCTCTAACGCAATCATGCTGACATAAACAGTGTAGGTTACAAAGGTTTTGTAATCCATGAGTTCGTAGGAAGTGAATGTGGAGACCGTGTCTAAGAACAGCTCTGCCGCCTGCTTGAAGTCTCGAATTGCCACACAATACATCCCTTGGTAAACTTTTAGACGATTCCTTCTATCCCAGTCACCACCTTCTTCAATTAAGCTGCAAAAGAATCCCCACGTTAAAATACACTAAAAACATTCATGATTTATTCATTTTGGCCATCTCTACAAATACATTTTGAATAGGTTGATATCCTGCTGTTGCTAGCTGGAACAAGCTTGGCCCAGAGTATGTTATAGGGCCCTTATAGAAGCGTGGAATTCTCTGCCTCAGAGGGCGGTGGAGGCCGGTTCTCTGTATACTTTCAAGAGAGAGCTAGATAGGGCTCTTAAAGATAGAGTCAGGCGATATGGGGAGAAGGCAGGAACGGGGTACTGATTGGGGATGATCAGCCATGATCACATTGAATGGCTCGAAGGGCCGAATGGCCTACACCTGCACCTATTGTCTTATCCGCCAGCCACCTCATTGGAGACGCTTGAACTGTCTATAATCGGACGAGATACAGTGAAAAGCCTTTGTTACCTGTTAACCAGTCAGCGAAAACACTATACATGATTACAATCGAGCCGTCCACAGTGTACAGATACATGATAATGTGAATAATGTTTTGTGCAAGTTAAAACCAGTATAGTCTGAACAAGGATAGTCTGACAGTCTCCAATGAGGTAGACAGTAGTTTGGGATTGCTCTCTAGTTGTTGTTAGAATGGTTTTTATGTATAGGACAGCATTGAAATGCATATATATACAGGTCAGTGGGAAATATTGACCTCGAGGGGCATACTAAAGAATTCACATGAATCAATGGAAAATGAACAGTTGCACTGGAACCCATGAAACAAATGCTACACGTACCTCTTAGCTTTCTCAATGTTACGAGTAATCAGATCATTATCCATGTAAAACAAGCCAATTCTCAGCAGGTAAAACACAATATCTAGGCGATGTCCCAAAGCCACAGTCTTGTCGTACGTTTTCCGAAAGGCTGTCAAAGCACCTTCCTACATTGAAAAGATTAATTTTTTGTGAAAGTAAAATCAAGGCAAGTGACTGAAAATAGTTACTAAAGCCACTCAGTGAGCATGTTGAAGCATTTGATTTCAACAATATCAATCACATATTGTCAAAGCTCCAAGTAACTTATTTAATATGTACAAAGTGACAAACCTCAATGATATTCAACTCAACAGGAGCCACATTTGAAATCCAAGTAGATTTCACGACCCCCCAAACCACATTAATATTGAAACTTCACATTATCCTAGAAGCCAACCAAAACTCAATAGTATTCAAGCATAAAATAAAACAATGCGCTGGAGTAACTCAGCGGGTCAGGCAACATCTCTGGAGAACATGAATCGGTGATATTTTGACGTTTCCGGTTGGGACCCTTCTTCAGACTGAGTGGAGCAGCAGGAGAAAGTTGAACAAGTGGTGGAGGTGGGATAAAGCCTGGCAAGTGAAGGAGGAGGGGGTGGGAGTTGAGTAGTCCAACAATTTCACAAATGCCACCTGTGAGAGCAATCCCATCTGCAAATGCTGCAATCCAAATTGGAGTCATGATCCAAGTCTGAGAGACTACAGGATTTGCAATTGACATTTTATATATTAAACCTCTGCGTTCTGCTCATTTTACTGTCTGCCTCGTCATCACCTTCCCCGAGCTACCAATTCTACATTTTCCTTGAACTTCGTCCCCTTTGATCTCTTACCCTTACACCTTCCATATCTCGATCTCACTCTCCCCTGACTCTGTGTGAAAGAGGGTCTTGACCCGGAATGTCACCCATTCCTTTCTATCCAGAGATACTGCCTGTACCACTGAGTTACTTTAGCATTTTGTATCTATCTTCCATACTTGGTATTGGACAGCACAGGAACAGGCCCTTCTGCCCATGATGTCTATGTCAAATTAAGTTAATTCCTTCTGCCTGCACGTGATCCATACCCCATACCTGAAAGCCTCTTAAACTCCACTGTCTACCTCCACCCGACCCCCCCACCCCATTCCCTGCTGTGCATTCCAGGCACACACCACTGTGGAAAACAACTTTTCCTGCCCATCTCCTTTAAACTTTTCCTCTGTCACCTAACAGCGATACCCTCCAGTATTTGACATTTCCACCCTGGCTAAAAAATTCTGACCGTTTAAACCCCTGTCCCACGGTACGAGTTCATTCCAAGAGTTCCCCCGAGTTTGCCCTGATCTGATCTCGGAGATTTACGGTAATGGCTACTCGTCGGCACTCGGGGCTCTCGTGGACATTTTTCAACATAATAGCGGCTCGTTTTCAACATGTTGAAAAATCTTCACAAGTCTTCCCGAGCTTACCTGCCGTTAGCGAGTCTTCCCGAGTACCTGCCGTTAGCGTTACGAGCCGCTAAGAGACGTCCCCGAGCTCTGACGTACCCGCTACGTTCATTCTCTGTGCTTACCCCGAGTTTGATTTTTTTTTAAACTCGGGAGAGCTCTTGGAATGAACTCGCACCGTGGGACAGGGCTATTAGAGATGATCTCTGCCAAAATCATATTCCTTGGTGTTACATTTTACTCACAAATGTCAACCTTCCCAATTATGAATTCCAAGTCGTATTTTAATTACCAGTGTAATTTCATTAAATAATCTTGTTTGTGCTGCCACTGGAGTAGTTGATACAATATAGGACCATTCTAGGTAATGTGTGACAACTGGCTACAGAATAAAGTGGGAAATTGGGAGGTATCACATGATAATTTCTGCATCCAGATTTCATCAATTCCACGTAAGGATGGTTCTGCAATTACGCAACAGTTGCGTTTCTAAGAAACAAAGCATTTTTAAAAATTGCATACAAAAACAATTATGTCAATGGGGAAAAGGGGACTAAGGGCAAGAGAATCTCAGGCTTGCGATAAATTCCCGGCCAAATTTTCAAAATGACGGCCTTAGCTACAAGTTTAATTTTATGACTGGAACAAAACATACTAAAGGCTGTATGTTACATTGTTTAATAAAGTCTTGTTGCACCGGTTTCAATGGAATCAATTGCTTGTCAATTGCAATAATCACCTATGTGAAACTGAGCTTGTGTTCTTAAGGGACAACACTGTCTGCTTACTTCAGGGAGGTTACATGGAAACAGCCCTATCGGCCGCGGGACCTACCATCGCCCGCCGGGGACTTTAACATCGGGAGAAGAATAAAGAACAGGGGAGAGACAAGACTTTGCCTTCCATCACAGTGAGGAGGAGATTCACTGTGATGGATGCTTGTGTAAATTGTGTTAGTTGTGTGTCTCGGTTTTTTTTTATTGTCCGTATGACTGCAGAAACAACATTTCGTTTGAACTTAGGTTCAAATGACAATAAATTGTATTGTATTGTTTATTCCCCTAACATTAAAAAAAACCTCTGGAGGAACTCAGACCAACAGCATTTGTGAAAGAAATGAACGGATGACATTTTGGATCTGAACCCTTCTTTACACACAGGTGACGTTTCAGGTCAGGATTCTTCGTTAGACTTTAACCCCCCTAAGACACCTTTTTTTTGCACATCGATTTCTAAATTCTCATTTTCAAATATAGACAAGATGCTGGAGTAACTCAGCGGGACAGGCAGCATCTCTGGAGAGAAGGAATGGGCGACGGTTTCGGTCGAGACCGAATTCTCTATTGAAATTTCTGTCAAATTCTCAATTTCCAAGCCAAAATCATGTTATAACTGATTGGGCCCACCTACCGCAAATAGTATTCCACAATTCATCAATTGCGTTATATCAAATTTGCATTCAAGCAGAACTACCTGTGTAGATTTTTCATTAAAGAGGAGTATGATATGCAGTGTCAACTGACATACACACTAACCTAATTCAGAACATACAGGGACGGTTTTACAGACCAGCTGCCATGACTGACCTAGGCAAACCTTATTGCTTTCACAACTATACAGTAGCCAGAGAGTTGTGAATCTGTGGGATTCTCTGCCACAAAAGGCAGTGGAGGCCAATTCACTGGATGTTTTCAAGAGGGAGTTAGATTTAGCTCTTAGGGCTGACGGAATCAAGGGATATGGGGGAAAAAGCAGGAATGGGGTACTGATTTAGGATGATCAGCCATGATCATATTGAATGGTGGTGCTGGCTCGAAGGGCCAAGTGGCCGACCCCTGCACCTATTTTCTGTTTCCCACATATAATAAATTAATTGCTGTATGAAGATAATCCTTACTTTGTCACCTATTCGGCAGAGGTACTCAGCCTTGGCCATCATAGCATCTCTGATTTCACTTTCACCAAGATTTTTTTCAGCATCTTCTAGTATATCGTCCAGGCGTTTTAGTTCTTCCTCATTTGCCTTTTTCATTTTGCTCAAGAGGTCTGTGTCAACTGGCCATCCGACATCTTTGCAGAGCTGTTCATAGTATGGAGCCATATCTGCAAAACATATAATTGCTTTAGAATTCAAGGACTTCACAAGGTTCCCCATCGCTCTGTGGCAATACAAAGCGAAATACAGGTCCACTGCCGACTTTCCGGCAACTGGTGGCCCGGCACCTACTTTAATCTGGACACAATTATGGGAGCATACTTAAACAATCCCCCCCCACCCCCAAAAAAATGTGGTGCACGGGTTGGGTCAGGCGGCCGATCTCGACCGGCCACCTCATAAGTTGAGATGTTATGGTGTTGTTGTACAAGATGTTGGCGAGACAGCTCTTGGAGTACAGCTCTGTGTTTAGTTGCAGTCACCCTACTACAGGACAGATGTCATGAAGCTGGAAAGCCAGAAAAAGCAACCTAGCAGAGGACTGGGAGAAATTCAGAGTCCAGCAGTGGAGGACAAAGGGCTTAATTAGGAAAGGGAAAATAGATTATGAAAGAAAACTGGCAGGGAACATAAAAACTGACTGCAAAAGTTTTGATAGATATGTGAAGAGAAAAAGATTAGTTAAAACAAATGTAGGTCCCTTGCAGTCAGAAACAGGTGAATTGATCATGGGGAACAAGGACATGGCAGACCAATTGAATAACTACTTCTGTCTTCACTAAGGAAGACATAAATAGTATGCTGGACATAGCAGGGGACCGGGGTTCAAATAAGATGGAGGAACTAAGTGAAATCCAGATTAGCCGGGAAGTGGTGTTGGGTAAATTGAATGGATTAAAGGCCGATAAACCCCCAGGGCCAGATGAGCTGCATCCAAGGGTATGCAAGGAAGTAGCCACAGAAAAAGTGAATGCATTAGTGATAATTTTTCAAAACTCTTTAGATTCTGGAGTAGTTCCTGAGGATTGGAGGGTTGCTAATGTAACCCCATTTTTTAAAAAAGGAGGGAGAGAGAAAACGAGGAATTACAGACCAGTTAGTCTAACAGCGGTAGTGGGGAAAATGCTAGAGTCAGTTATTAAAGATGGGATAGCAGCACATTTGGAAAGTGGTGAAATCATTGGACAAAGTCAGCATGGATTTACGAAAGGTAAATCATGTCTGACGAATCTTATAGATTTTTTCGAGGATGTAACTAGTAGAGTGGATATGGGAGAACCAGTAGATGTGTTATAACTGGACTTTCAGAAGGCTTTCGACAAGGTCCCACATAAGAGATTAGTATACAAACTTAAAGCACACGGTATTGGGGGTTCAGTATTGATGTGGATAGAGAACTGGCTAGCAAACAGGAAGCAAAGAGTAGGAGTAAACGGGTCCTTTTCAGAATGATTTGGACAAGGGAATTAAATGCAACATCTCCAAGTTTGTGGTAGACACGAAGCTGGGGGGGCAGTGTTAGGTGTGAGGAGGATGCTAGGAGGCTGCAAGGTGACTTGGATAGGCTGGGTGAGTGGGCAAATGCATGGCAGATGCAGTATAATGTGGATAAATTTGAGGTTATCCACTTTGGTGGCAAAAACAGGAGGGTAGACTATTATCTGAATGGTGGCCGATTAGGAAAAGGGGAGATGCAACGAGACCTGGGTGTCACGGTACACGAATCATTGAAAGTAGGCATGCAGTGAAGAAAGCGAATGGTATGTTAGCATTCATAGCAAAAGGATTTGAGTATAGGATCAGGGAGGTTCTACTGCAGTTGTACAGGGTTTTGGCGAGACCACACCTGGAGTATTGCGTACAGAACTTACAAAATTCTTAAGGGGTTGGACAGGCTAGATGCAGGAAGATTGTTCCCGATGTTGGGGAAGTCCCGAAGAAGGGGGTCACAGTTTAAGGATAAGGGGGAAGTCTTTTAGGACCGAGATGAGAAAAACATTTTTCACACAGAGAGTGGTGAGTCTCTGGAATTCTCTGCCACAGAAGGTAGTTGAGGTCAGTTAATTGGCTATATTTAAGAGGGAGTTAGATGTGGCCCTTGTGGCTAATGGGATCAGGAGGTATGGAGAGAAGGCAGGTACAGGATACTGAGTTGAATGATCAGCCATGATCATATTGAATGGCAGTGCAGGCTCGAAGGGCCGAATGGCCTACTCCTGCACCTATGTTTCTATGAGAAGATCTACAAGGATGTTGCCGGGACTTGCGGGCCTGAGCTATGAGAGGCTGAGCAGGCTAGGACTTTACTCCTTGGAGTGCAGGAGAATGAGGGATGATCTTATAAAGGTGTATAATCATGAGAATAGAATATATTAACAAGGATTTAGGTATTGGAGCAAGGAGGACCTACTGCAGTTGTACAAGGCCCTGGTGAGATCACACCTGGAGTATCGTGTGCAGTTTTGGTCTCCAAATTTGAGGAAGGACATTCTTGCTGAGGGAGTGCAACGTAGGTTCACCAGGTTAATTCCCGGGATGGCGTGACTGACATATGTATTCAAGAGAGAGTTGGATATAGCTCTTAGGGCTAACAGAATCAAGGGATATGGGGAGAAAGCAGAGGAAGGGAGAGAGGAAACGAATGAACCCAGCCCTGAGGACGGGCTGAATCTGAAGTCTGGATCTTCTCCGAGTCTTTATCTGGACCAAACAGAAATACAATGGGAAATTATCAGATTGACAACGGATTGTTTAAGAAGGAACTGCAGATGCTGGAAGATCAAAGGTAGACACAAATGCTGGAGAAACTCAGTGGGTGAGGCAGCATCTCTGGAGTGAAGGAAATAGGTGACATTTCGGGCCGAGACCCTTCCCCTGTCTGGAGAAGGTTCTCGACCCAAAACGTCGCCTATTTCCTTCACTCCATAGATGCTGCCTCACCCGCTGAGAGTGACAATGGATATAATTTGCTGGGATTTACAACTACAGGCATCAGTGTCAAAGAGCCATAGAATTATGCTAGAAGGAAAGAGGCCTTTCAGCCCATCTATGGAGGTAATGACACAGATAGGTAATGTTTCAGAATGAACTAGGGTCTTGACCCAGAGATGCTGGCCGACCCGCTGAGGGACTCCAGCACTGTGTGTGTGACTGTAGATGTGTGTGTGTGTGTAGAGGTGTGTGAATGTGTGTGTGTGAGTGTGTGTGTCACACATACACATTGTGTGTGTGAGAGTGTGTGTGTGGGTGTATGTGTGTGTGTGTGAGAGTGAGTGTGTGTGTGTGGGTGTGGGTGAGTGTGTGAGAGTGAGTGTGTGTGTGTGTGAGTAGGTGTGGGTGTGTGTGTGTGTGTGTGTGTGTGTGTGAGTGTGTGTGTGTGAGTGAGTGTGTGTGTGGGTGAGTAGGTGTGGGTGAGTGTGTGTGTGGGTGAGTGTCGGTGAGTGTGGGTGAGTGTGGGTGAGTGTGTGAGAGTGTGTGTGTGAGAGTGTGTGGGTGAGTGTGTGTGTGGGTGAGTGGGTGTGGGTGAGTGTGTGAGAGTGAGTGTGTGAGTGTGTGAGAGTGAGTGAGTGTGTGTGTGGGTGAGTGTGTGTGTGGGTGTGTGTGGGTGAGTGTCGGTGAGTGTGGGTGAGTGTGTGTGTGTGGGTGAGAGTGTGTGTGTGAGAGTGTGTGTGTGAGAGTGTGTGTGTGGGTGTATGTGGGTGTGTGTGAGTGTGTGAGTGTGTGTGTGTGTGGGTGAGTGTGTGTGTGGGTGAGTGTCGGTGAGTGTCGGTGTGTGTGTGTGTGTGTGTGTGTGTGTGAGAGTGTGTGTGTGTGGGTGAGTGTGTGTGTGTGAGAGTGAGTGTGTGTGTGTGTGTGTGTGTGTGAGTGTGTGTGTGAGTGTGTGTGTGTGTGAGTGTGTGTGTGTGGGTGAGTGTGTGTGTGTGTGGGTGAGAGTGAGTGTGTGTGTGAGTGTGTGTGTGAGTGTGTGTGGGGGGGGGGGGGTAAGTGTAGGAGTGGAGGCCCCGGGGATGGGGGGGGGGGGGGGGTGAGATAAATCCGGCCCCCTAGTGGGAGCAGGCCCCGGGCCCTGGTTGACTGGAGGCCCCCGGGTGTGTGTGTGTGTAGGCCCCGGGTGCAGCCTCGGCCTCGCGTGCCGCCACTCACGGTTGTCCCTGACGGCGTCCATGAGCTGCCCGCGGACGGCGGGGACCGCGCGCTCCGGGCCCAGTGTCAGCTGGAAGCGGGCCTGCGCGATGGCCAGGCTCGGGTTCTTCGGCAGCCCCTCCTCCTCCAGGTTCTCCAGCGGCATCTTGGCGCCTCAGTCTGCTCACTCCCTCACTCACTCACTCTCACTCTCACTCTCACTCCCCGGCTCACTCTCACTCCCCCGCTCACTCACACACTCACTCTCCCCCAGGCCCCACTACGCGTCTCCCCGCCCGCGGCCCGGCCCAGTCCAGCCCAGTCACCCCGTCTCCCCGCTCCCGCCCCGGCAACTCCCGCACCAGCGCCGCCTGCCTCGGCGCCCGCACTCTCACACTCTCAATGTTGCACAATGTTGAGATTATATTAAAAATCAAGTCTGCAATTTATCCCATCAGATAATTGCATAAAAAGAAATTTAATCTGACACCTAATTCACTTTCATATCTTCAGTATTAACAAAGTTATGGCCATTTTAGCATCTTGTTCCCCATTGCCTTTCTTTTCCATTGACTGAACACAAAAGCTGTGATCCAGGACAGTCAAAAGTCCATAACTTTCTTAAAAATTAAGAGAACTCAATTAAATTTTCAGTTATTATGGATTGAAGCATTCTGAAACAAATATGAAATAATCTTCCTTGGATGACCTGAAATTAAAGCATATAATTAATTAGTTACCTAATTGTAGCTAATTACAAAATTCAGTTACTAGATCTAAACATCTAACCATTTCTTAAGAAAAGATAAACATTTTTTAGGGTACACGAAAGGCTGGAGAAACTCAGCGGGTGCAGCAGCATCTAAGGAGCAAAGGAGATAGGCAACGTTTCTGGCCGAAACCCTTCTTCAGATGAATGGTTTCGGCCCGAAATGTTGCCTATCTCCTTCGCTGAAGAAGGGTTTCGACCCGAAACGTTGCCTATCTCCTTCGCTCCAGGATTTCCCGGGTAACGGATATTTTGACGTTACCTTCAAGTATCTGACGGGATGGCAGAAGGTGATGGAAGACTTTCGGGAGAGGAGGAATGAAGCTCCGCTGTCGCTGCTCAAAGTGCAGCCGCTCTTCACCCTCCCCACCCAGAAGGAAAGGTTGATCACCGTGCACATGTTCAACCCACATGTGCCGGTAGTCGATGTCCTCACGTTCCTTGCTCGCTACATTGAGGGAACAGGGAACTGTGTGGACGTGAAGGACATGCATGGAATTTGGTCAAGCAAGAGGCAAATCAAGGTGAAGCTGAGAGTGGACAAGGACGGAGAAATTGTCCACCCCCCGTCGGTTTTTGCGATTGGAGGAAACCGAGGCTACCTCAGCTACGTAGGGCAACCCAGGCTGTGCAGGAAATGCAACAAGCCTGGGCATGTGATGGCCCAATGCACAGCAGTTGTATGCAAAAACTGCAAGACGGAGGGCCACGAGACAAAGGACTGTCAGGCCAGCAAGAACTGCAACCTGTGCGGGGAGGCAGGCCACCTTTACAGGGCTTGCCCTAAAAGAGCCTGCACCTATGCACAGGCGACAAGAGGGGCTGCTGCCAGCACCCCCAAGGTGGGTGAAGCACCCCCCACCACTACCAAGACCCCAGCAGAGAAAGGAAACGCAGATGAGGACAGCCCAACCACCTTGAAGCCCCAAGCGCCAGAAGGAGACGCCCAGCATCTTGCCCAGGAGGGAGAGTCAATGGAGGAGGAGGAACTGAAGGAGAAGTGGACAACAGTGTCGTATAAGAAGCCGAGGGTTCAGCCCAAAGAGCCGAGGCCGCAAAGGACTGGTAAGTGAAAAAGCAAACAAGTAAAAAGATGTCTTTCTGTTACAGAAGGCAGCAATCTCTCCTCTTCATCGGAGGATGAGGCGACCGGGAAGTCCCAACGAGGGAGACAGAGGAGGAAAACGGGGGAAGAGAAGAGAGAGGCCACGACGATCACGACCCGGCCCCAGGAGACCGAGAACAGAGAAGCGGCCGAAGGGCCCCAACCCCAGGACACCAGGAGCAGTGCAGCGGGCGAGGGGCTCCAGCCCCAGGACACCAGGAGCAGTGCAGCGGTCGAGGGGCTCCAGCCCCAGGACATCGGGAGCAGTGCAACGGTCGAGGGGCTCCAGCCCCTGGAGACAGGGATCATCACAGCGGCCAATGGGCCCCAGCTCCGGGCGACCGGGAGCATTGCAGCGGCCAATGGGCCCCAGCTCCGGGTGACTGGGAGCAGCACAAAGGCCGTTGGGCCCCAGCTCCGGGCGACCGGGAGCAGTGAACCAGCCACCGTGACCCAGCTACAGGAGACGGAGGAAGCCGTGTGCCCGAAAGGGGGTGGAACGAGAAGGCCCCCCTCAACGACACCATTGGTTGCGCCACCAGAAACCCACCTCATCGCTGGATTCCTGAGCCCAGGAAAGCTGAGGCAATTCACCGAAACGGTGGGAATGAGGGGACACGAAAATGGTCAGTGACTCTAAAGACAATGGAGCTCAAACTGGCATCTTTAAACGTGCGCAGTATAAAGAGCACTGCGCGATGTGTGAACGCCTTACAGTACCTGGCCAAGGTCAAGGCAGATGTGACTTTTCTTCAGGAGTGCGGGCTGCCACACCTCCGCTCCTATCGGAGGTGGTCGCGATGGTGGCCCCACGGACTGTCGGTGTGGTCGGGGGGCAATGACTGTCGTGCTTCCGGCCTGGGGATTTTGCTGCGGGGAGGGAACTTCGCCATCAATGAGGTTAGGGAGGTGGTTGGGGGGCGGCTCCTTGTGGTGGATGTTATGTACCGTGGCTCTCCGCTCCGGCTGATTAATGTGTATGCCTCACCCACGCAGAGCGAGAGGCTGGCCGTTCTCCAGCAGCTCCCAGTGCTGCTGGCCACGTCCCGGCAGCTCGTTCTGGCCGGTGACTTCAACTGCATCATTGATGCAGCTGGACGATCCGGCAGTGCCGACAGCAGACTGGACAGCATGTCCAAGTTCCTGAGGGATATGGTAAAAGATGCAAAGCTGCGCGATGCTTTCAGCGACCCTGCAGGCGGGTCCCAGCCACGGTTCACCTGGTCGAGATCGGACGGTTTAGCCCGATCTCGGATAGACTTTGTCTTCACGACGAAGGCCGTCACGGTGAGACACACTGACCTCACGCCGGTGTTCTTCTCTGACCACAGCGTCATTCAGGCTTCCTGTCACCTACAGGCAGGGGGACGTGGAAGTTAAACATGAAGCTGTTGACCACAGAGAACATCGAGGAGCTAAAGAGGGACTACGCATGTTGGAGAACGGTGAAGCCCCTCTTTGACTCCCCCACACTCTGGTGGGAAGCAACCAAGGAGAACATTAAGAGGTTCTTCATAAGTAAAGGGGTTCAGAGAGCAAGACAGAGTCAGAGGGAATTGTGCCAACTCCAGACAGATTTGCAACAACTGCTCCTTCTGCAGTCGAGAGGGGTGGATGTGAAGGAGGAACTTAGAGATGTGAAGGGCCGGCAAGCTCGGCTCTTTACCTCTGAATCCTCCAAGATCATCTTCCGATCCAGGGTCCGCCATGTGGAGCAGGATGAGACGTGCTCACGTTTCTTCTTCCATAAGGTTCACAGGGGGAGCTCTGTGATGAACAGCCTTAGGGAGGAGGACGGCTCGGTTGCATCCTCACACACAGACATGCTGAGGATCTGCAAATCCTTTTACACAGATTTGTATGACCAAAAGGCCATAGACAGCACCTCCTCCCAGAACTTCCTGTCCTCGATCACGGAGGTCTTGGAGGACAGCAAGCGGGAGAGTCTGGACCAACCACTGACCTAGAGGAGCTGACTGGCTCCATCCGTTCCTTTGACTCGAGTAAAACTCCCGGAAGCGATGGCTTACCGGCCGAGTTGTATTCGGCTCTGTGGGACTGGATGGGCCCGGACCTGCTAGAAGTGTACAACGACATGCTTCTAGCTGGTAGCATGTCAGACTCCATGAGGAAAGGCAACATCACCCTAATCTACAAGCAGAGGGGGAGATGAAGGACATAAAGAATTGGAGACCCATAACACACTTGAATGTAGACTACAAGATCCTGTCTAAGGCCATCGCCAACCGGGTCAAGTCTGCTCTGGGACAGGTGATCCACCCGGACCAAACTTGTGCTGTACCTGGCAGGAAAATCTCAGACAGCCTAGCGCTGCTGAGAGATACCATCGCCTACGTGCAGGACAGACGGGTGGATGCCTGCCTAGTCAGCTTGGACCAGGAGAAGGCCTTTGACAGGATTTCGCACACGTACATGAGGGACGTGCTCTCCAAAATGGGTTTTGGGGAGGGAATCAGGAATTGGATCAATCTGCTCTACACCGACATCCATAGTGCAGTCCAAATCAATGGGTGGGAATCAGACAGTTTCCCTGTAAGGTCTGGAGTCAGGCAGGGTTGCCCTCTCTCTCCTGTCTTGTTTGTCTGCTGTATTGAACCCTTTGCCGAATCCATCAGGAAGGATGCGAGCATTAGAGGAGTGACGCTGCCCGACAGTGGGGGCATTCAAGTAAAAACCTCCCTGTACATGGACGATGTCGCTGTCTTCTGCTCGGATCCAGGGTCGGTCCGCAGACTGATTAGGATCTGCGACCAGTTTGAGTCAGCCACGGGAGCCAGGGTGAACCGCAGGAAGAGCGAGGCCATGCTCTTTGGCAACTGGCCCGACAGATCTTCCGTCCCCTTCACCATCAAGCCTGACTTCTTGAAGGTGCTGGGGATCTGGTTCGGGGGGGCTGAGGCGTGTAACAAGAATTGGCTGGAGCGGATAGCCAGGGTGGGGAAGAAGCTGGAGCTGTGGAGGCAACGCTCCCTCTCCATAACGGGAAAGAATTTGGTCATCAGGTGTGAGGTGCTCTCGGGCCTGCTGTACTTGGCACAGGTGTGGCCTGTCCCCCCTTCCTACGCCACAGGGATCACCCGGGCCGTCTTCCAGTTCATCTGGGGGTCGAGGATGGACCGGGTGCGACGGGCCACAATGTACAAGTCAGCAGACAACGGGGGTAAAAGCGTGCCCAACGTCGCCCTCATCCTGATGGCCACCTTCGTGTGTGGCTGCATCAGGCGGAGTGTAGAGCCAAGGCACGTGGGCACCAAGTGTCACTACTTGCTGAGGTTCTACCTGTCCCCGGTGTTGCGAAGGATGGGCCTGGCGCAGATGCCACGCAATGTGCCAGTCAGCTGGACACTGCCGCCCCATCTGTCGTCTGTGGAAAGGTTCTTCCGGACCAACACCTTTGACCACATGTCCATTGGGCAGTGGTCAGCACAGAATGTTCTGCAGGCACTGCAGGGAAAGGACTCGATGGACCCGGTGGTGTGGTTCCCTGAGCAGACTGCCCAGCTTGTCTGGCAAAATGCCTCATTGCCAGAACTCACCAACAAGCACCAAGACATGGCTTGGCTGGCGGTGAGGGGAGCCCTCCCAGTCAGATCCTTCCTGCACCGTCGGAACCTCACTACCAGCGCACGCTGCCCTCGGGACGGCTGCTATGGAGTGGAGACGGTTGCCCACCTCTTTGCAGAGTGTGGATTTGCCCAAAGAGTCTGGAGAAAAATGCAAGGGTCCCTGGTACGCTTTATCCCAAACAGCTCCGTCACAGAGGACTCTGTGATTTACGGACTGTTCCCAGGGATACATTCAGAGACTGACATCAAGTGCTGCTGGAGGGTCATCAACTCGGTGAAAGACGCTCTCTGGTCTTCCCGAGCGTTGTTCACCACCCAGAAGAGCGAGATGTCCGTCGGGGAATGTTGCCAACTGGCCCACTGCAGACTGCAGGAGTACGTGCTGAGGGACGCACTGAAGCTCGGTGCAGCCAGCGCCAAGGCTCGGTAGGGGAGGGCCACAGTCTAAGGTCCTTCCGCTGCTGGACATGAGGGGCACGGTATGGTGGAGACGCCCCTCAAAATAAGGGAAGGTATCCCATGCCGGGGGGGCCACATGAGTGGCACGGGTGGGGGATCGATTCGCGAAATTTGAAAATTTTGAAAAATGTATACAGACTGTATGGAGCAATTTGTATAGCCTCCGAAAATGTTGGATGGGTTTTTTTTTTCGCACGGTTGATGTACTGTATATATTTATTACTTGAATAAAGTCGAATTACTCGAATTAATTTTGAAATTAAAAAAAATGATTTCCCTTTCATAAATCCATGTTGACTTGGACTAATCCTTTTACTGCTATCCAAATGCCCCATTATTACCTTGTTAATAATTGACTCCAGCATCTTTCCCACCACCGAAGTCAGGCTAACTGGTCTGTAATTCCCCGTTTTCTCGTGTCCACTATTTCTAGAGCCACCTCCCTGAGGACCCTGGGATGCAGACCATCAGGCCCAGGGGATTTATCATCCTTCAGTCCCATTAGCCTACCCAATACTATTTCTCGCCTAATGAACATTTCTTTCAGTTCGTTTACCCCCTTAGATATTCTGTCCTCCAGTACATCTGGGAGATTGTTTGTGTCCTCCTTAGTGAAGACAGATCCGAAGTACCTATTCAACTCTTCTGCCATTTCCTTGTTGCCCATAATTATTTCACCCGTGTCTGCCTTCAAAGGACCCACATTTGACTTTGCTGCTCTTTTTCCCTTAACATATCTAAAGAAGCTTTTACTGTCCTTCTTTATATTCCTGGCCAGCTTCGCCTCGTACTTCACCTTTTCAGCCCGTATTGCCCGTTTTGTTTCCTTCTGTTGTCCTATGAAAGTTTCCCAATCCTCCGGCTTCCGGCTACTCTTTGCTGTGTTATACATCTTTTCTTTTAGTTTTATTCTATCCCTAACTTCTCTTCTCAGCCACGGTTGCCTCCTACTCCCCTTAGAATCTTTCTTCCTTTTTGGAATGAAATGATCCTGCGTCTTCCGGATTATGCCCAGAAATTCCTGCCATTGCTGTTCCACCATCATTCCTGCTAGGATCCCTTTCCAGTCTGCTTTGGCCAGCTCCCCTCTCATGCCTTCATAGTCCCCTTTGTTCAACTGCATCACTGCCACTTCCGATTTAACGTTTTCCGTCTCAAATTGCAGATTAAAACGAATCATATTATGATCACTACCTCCAAGCGGTTCCTTTACCTTGAGTTCTCTTATCATATCTGGTTCATTGGACAACACTAAATCCAGAATTGCCTTTTCTCTGGTCAGCTCCATTACAAGCTGCTCTAAGAATCCATCTCGGAGGCATTCTACAAACTCTCTTTCTTGGGGTCCTGAACCAACCTGATTTTCCCAGTCTACCTGCATATTGAAATCCCCCATCACTACAGTGGCATTACCTTAGTTACATGCCAGTTGTAACTCCTGCTGCAACTTACACCCTACATCCAGGCTACTATTTGGGGGTTTGTAAATAACACCAATTAGTGTCTTCTTGCCTTTACAATTCCTCAACTCAATCCACAGTGACTCTACCTCGTCAGTCCCTATGTCTTCTCTCGCAAGTGACTGAATTCCATCCCTCACCAGCAGAGCTACCCCCCCCTCCTCTGCCCACCTGCCTGTCCTTTCTATGGGATGTATAACCCTGAATATGAAGTTCCCAGGCCCAATCCTCCTGCAGCCACATCTCAGTAATCCCCACAATGTCATATCTACCAACCTCTAACTGAGCCTCAAGCTCATCTACTTTACGTCTTATACTTCACGCATTCATATACAATACTGTTAATTCCTTACACATCTCATCTTTCACATCGATCCCTATTACACTTGGCGATACTCTCCTATCCCTTTGTGAGCTTCCTTTCCCGTTAATTCTGGGGTCATTAACCATCCCTTTACTCTCTTTCCTTTTAACTCCATCGTCGACTATCTCATTTGACACCCCACCCCCCTTATTAAGTTTAAAACCACCCGTGTAGCAGTGGCAATATAATCGGACCCTGCTCACCTACACAACAACAATCAGACCCACACCCACAGTACAACAATCTGACCCTGCTCACCCCCAGCACAATCAGTCTCTCACCCCCAATACAATCACCCCCAATACAATCAAACCTTCACCATCGCACAACAGTCAGACCCTCACCCACACCTCCAGTACAACAATCAGACTCTCATCCACAGCACAACAACCAGATCGACCCGCACGCACAGTATAACTGGCAGACCCTCACCTACAGAACAACAGTACAACCTGTAGTGCACCAAATTGGACCCTCACCCACAGTACACTCAGACCCTCACCAACAGTACAACAATCTTCCTACCAAACAACTGGCCCCATAGCGGAAGCATCCACGTCGCGGGGCTGGAAACTGGAAGTATCCCGAGCTAATTCTGCAACCACCACCATCTATTGTAACAAGTGATGGTTCCCACTGATTGTCGCCGGAAGCTTGCGACCTTTTCAGAACGGACGATGACAGCGATGTCTACATTTGAAACGTGGAAGATGGACAGGAAAGAAGACTGAACAACTGAATGATCCCACCAACAACTAGAGAACAGCCCTGAACTACTATCTACCTCATTAGAGACCCTCGGACTATCTTTGATTGGACTTTACTGGCTTTATCATGTTATTCACGTTATTCCCTTCACCGTGTATCTGTCCACTGTAAATGGCTCGATTGTGATCTGACTGGTTAGCACGCAGCAAAAGCTTTTCACTGTACCCCGGTACACGTGACAATAAACTGAACTCAAACAATCAGAACCTCTTCACCCACAGTACAACAATCAGATTCTCACCAACAATCAGTTGAAGAACAGCAGAATGTATCTTGATTCATGAAGTAGTAGTTATTTTATTTAGTGTGTAGGAAGGAGCTGCAGATGCTCATTACACCAACGATAGACACAAGATGATGGGGTAACTCAGCGGCTCAGGCAGCATCTCTGGAGAAAAAGAATAGGTGACGTTTCGGGTCGAGATCCTTCTTCATACTGACTTCATTATGGTTGATGTAAATGCTACCCAACGGTAGTCATTGAGGTAGGTCACCATTCTCTTGCTGGCCTCCAGTGTGATAGATTATTTTGTGATTATCACGGTGATTATATCATATTATATTGTTCACAGTGTACTATGTTTACACATTCTGTTGTGCTGCTGCAAGTAAGAATTTCATTGTTCTATCTGGGACATATGACAATAAAACACGTGCATAGGAAGGAAGTGCAGGTGCTGGTTTAAATCGAAGATGGACACAAAATGGTGGAGTATCTCAGCAGGTCAGGCGGCATCTCTGGAGATAACGAATGGGTGGCGTTTCGGTGACAGTCTGAAGAAGGGTCTGGACCCGAAACGTCACCCATTCCATCTCTCCAGAAATGCCGCCTGACCCGCTGAGTTACTCCAGCATTTTGTGTCCCTATTGACAATAAAACACACTTGACTCATGAACTGTGGTCACAATATCAGTGTTAACACAATGGGAATATCAGGAGGCCTTGCTGAATTTTTGAAGGAAGCTCTCATAACATTGCAAGGTTGGTTCATGGTAGAGAGAAATGCTGGGGAAACTCAGTGGGTGAGGCAGCATCTATGGAGCGAAGGAAATAGGTGACGTTTCGGGTCTTCAGATAATCACTTGTGGATTTTCCCCATTCTAAACATTGCCGTGCCTGTCGTGTCGGGTGAAATATTTACCTGTTACAATGCTGTTTAATTGACTGAGTGGATCCAAACTCTCCTCCCTAACGCTCATAAATGAATCGATAACTGGAAGCTTTAAGGCATTCTGACTTGGTTTTGAAATATTAGATATAACAGTGAGACACACAAAATGCTGGAGTGACACAGCAGGTCAGGCAGCAACTCTGGATAAAAGGAGTAGGTGACGTTTCGGGTCGGAACCCTTTTTCAAACCCAGAAGAAGGAGGAAGAAAGGTCTCGACCCGAAACGTCTCCAATTCATTTTCTCCAGAGTTGCTGCCTGACCCGCTGAGTCAATCCAGCACTTTGTAGCTATCTTTGGTGTAAACCAGCATCCGCAGTTCCTTCCTATGCATTAGATATATCAGTGTTTAGTCCCGTACAAAGCAAGTGTGAAGTTTGTAAAAACAAACTATAATGAATACGTTCAGATGTTCCATTGCAAATCACCCTCCATGGCTTTGAGTGCAAAAATATTTCCTTTGAGTATAATCATAAGATCATCAATTAAAATTATATTTCAGTATTCTGCGTGTGACTATTGTCAGTGGGAGATGTGAATCTGCTGTGAAAAAAACACTTTCAATTGTACGCCGAGAATTGCAATGCATGTGACTGCTGGCAAGCACCTACACGGTTGCCCTGGAAACAGGCTGAAGAATACAGATGCTCAGCCACCCTCCCCTTCTCCATTCCCCAAGCCAAAACTGTTCACCATTCTCATCTTTTATGCTCTTGCCTCCATATCCATCATAACCCAGCGATGGAATGGGTGACGTTTCAAGGTCGAGACCCTTCTTCAAACTGAGGAAGGGTCTCGACCCGAAACGGATCTAATAGAAACATATAAAATCATAAAAGGACTGGACAAGATAGACGGAGGAAAAAATGTTCCCGATGTTGGGCGAGTCCAGAACCAGGGGCCACAGTCTTAGAATAAAGGGGAGGCCATTTAAGACTGAGGTGAGAAAAAACTTTTTCACCCAGAGAGTTGCGAATTTGTGGAATTCCATGTCACAGAGGGCAGTGGAGGCCAAATCACTGGATGGATTTAAGAGAGAGTTAGATAGAGCTCTAAAGGGCTAGTGGAATCAAGGGATATGGGGAGAAGGCAGGCACGGGTTATTGATTTGGGACGATCAGCCATGATCACAATGAATGGCGGTGCTGGCATGAAGGGCCGAATGGCCTCCTCCTGCACCTATTTTCTGTGTCTATGTTTCTATGTCACCCATTCCTTCTCTCCAGAGATGCTGCCTGTCCCGCTGAGTTACTCCGGCATTTTGTGTCCATCTTCGGTTGGAACCTGCATCTGATGTTCCTTCCTACTCACAACCCCCCAGCGATCAAGGTGGAGGGAGGTCGACATTTGTATCACATTGTTGCAGGAAAACCTACCAGGTATTGAAAGGCCCACAAAGACCAGATGTGGAGAGGTTGCAGTGGGAGAGTCTAGGACCAGAGGGCACAGCCTCAGAATAAAAGGACCTACCATTAGAATGGAGATGGGGAGGAATTTCTTCAGCCAGAGAGTGGTGAATCTGTGGAATTCTCTGCCACAGAAGGTAGTTGAGGCCAGTTCATTGGCTATATTTAAGAGGGAGTTAGATGTGGCCCTTGTGGCTAAGGGGATCAGGGGTTAAGGAGAGAAGGCAGGTACGGGATACTGAGTTGGATGATCAGCCATGATCATATTGAATGGCGGTGCAGGCTCGAAGGGCCGAATGGCCTACTCCTGCACCTATTTTCTATGTTTCTATGTTACAGACGGCTGTGGAGACCAAGACATTGGGTAAATTTTAAAATGGAGATTGATAGGTTTTTGATTAGTATGGGTGTCAAGGGTTATGGGGAGAAGGCAGGAGAATGGGGTTGAGAGTGAAAGATAGATCAGCAATGATTGAATGGTGCAGCAGACTCGATGGGCTGACTGGTCTAAATCTGCTCCTATAACTTATGGTCTTATGTCCCACACTATACCTCCGTTAGCCTCAGCCTTTTCCCTGGTCTATTGAATCATGACTGCATTACTGTTTCTCAACTCTATTTACTTGTCCTGAAGGGAATAGTAAGGCAATGTTTCAGTCAGAAGAAGGGTTCTGACCCAAAATGTCATCTGTCCATTCATTCCCTCCACAGATGGGCACAAAGTGCTGGAGTCATTCAGCAGGATCAGGCAGCATCTCTGGAGAACATGGATAGGTGATATTTCGGGTCGAGACCCTTCTTCCGACTGCAGTTGCCACAGATGCTGCCTGATCTGCTGAAGAATCTGAATCTTCCAGCATCTGAAGAAGTCTCGACCCAAAACGCCACCTATTCCTTTTTTCCAGGGATGCTGCCTGACCCACTGAGTTACTCCAGCATTTTATGCCTATTTCCAGCATCTACTGTTCCCCCTGCCTCCATGTAGTCTTAGATTAGCTTTTCTGGATGTGTCTCCATAAATAAAAAAAAGATGCTGAAAAAAATCATAAACCACGTATACAATTCATTTTAATAGAGAAACCTTACACACTTAATGTAATTCAAACTCCAATTCTCTTCCAGTAATTGGGGCAATATCTTTGAAGCAGTCTCTTAAATGGCCATAGGGTGGTGCTATAAGCACATGAACCTTAATGCAGAATTTGGAGTGATCAGTTTTGAACATAGAGACTATGATAAATGACACAAATATACCTCTTTGGGGCAAAAATTTGTTATTAAAAAAATGCATTTTAGATTTTAGGCTCATAGATATTGCCAAAAATGTATAATATCAACAGTGGAAGGCTTACAATCAGGTGAAAAACGTTTTTCTGTGCTCATAAATTCTTGAAATGTAGAAATGAAGAACTGCAGATGCCGATTAATACACAAAAAGACACAGAGTGCTGGAGTAACTCAACCGGTCAGAGAGTATCCCTGGAGAACATGGATGTTCTGAAGAAGGTCACCGATCTATGTTCTCCCGAGATGGCTGTCTGACCTGCTGAGTTACTCCAGCGTTTTGTGTCCATTGTCATAGTTCTCTGAGAGGTTTTGCTCACAGAGCGGAACTTTCGAGAAGAGGGGGAAAAGATGGCAGTGATTGCATAGCCATTCATTAGACACCCCAGGTAGAGACTAAATGCTGGAGTAACTCAGCGGGCCAGGCAGCATCTCTGGAGAGAAGGAATGGGTGATGTTTCGGGTCGAGACCCTTCTACACCCCATCCACATGTATTTTCTATCTGAAAGGAAAGTTGAGTATGAGGGATTGGATTACAGTCATAGCCAAGAGGAAAATTCCAGCCACGGTTTCTGATAAAGAAAAGATTCACCTTTTCACATAACTCTCTCAACTTCAAAGGCCCCTTATACATCTCTCCACCTATTATTCCTGGTCCCTTCCTATTCTGTTTGTGTCATCACAAGGTTAAACAAGGCAGAGGCCTGTGGCTCAAAATCAATGGTATTTTTCCAGGATACTTCCCCCAGCTCAGTAATCGATAGCATTGTCAAGTTAAAACTGGACAGACTGATACAATCTTAAAGTTTTCAAGAAGGAACTGCAGATGCTGGAAAATTCAAGATTGCACAAGGTTTTATTATGAAGGAGTGTCCGTAAATTGCAGGGTAGTCAAGTCAAGTCATTAGAGTTTTATTGTCATGAGTCCCAGATAGGACAATTAAATTCTTGCTTGCTGCAGCACAACAGAATATTTGAGCTAGACAAAAGTACTGGAGAATCTCAGCGGGTGCGGCAGCATCCATGGAGCGAAGGAAATAGGCAACGTTTCGGGCCGAAACCCAAAGGGTTTCGGCCCGAAGCGTTGCCTATTTCCTAATTCCTATTGCCTCTGCGGCCTGACCCACTGAGTACCTACAATCTTAAAGTTGTTGCACTTTCTGTAACTCTATGCAACAGAATGGCCATCTATGTCAGTTATCCATTCAAATCTAGACTTTACTATAGACAATAGACAATAGACAGTTGGTGTAGGAGTAGGCCATTCGGCCCTTCGAGCCAGCACCGCCATTCAATGTGATCATGGCTGATCATCCCCAATCAGTACCCCGTTCCCGCCTTCTCCCCATATCCCTAACTCCGCTATCTTTAAGAGCCCTATCTAGCTCCCTCTTGAAAGCATCCAGAGAACCTGCCTCCACCGCCGTCTGAGGCAGAGAATTCCACAGACTCACCACTCTCTGTGAGAAAAAGTGTTTCCTCATCTCCGTTCCAAATGGCTGACTCCTTATTCTTAAACTGTGGCCCCTGGTTCTGGACTCCCCCCAACATCGGGAACATGTTTCCTGCATGTTTACATGTTTCCCATGTTTAGACTTTAGAGATACATGTTAGGCTTTCGAGATACAACCTAGAAACAGGCCCTTTGGTGTTTGAATGTCTCTAAGAGTGCGGGAGGAAACCGGAGATCCCGGAGAAAACCCACACAGTCTAAAGGGCCTTTTACTACGACACTCTTCAATGTTCTATAACTAATTGGCTGCATTGGAGTTTGAATATTAAAAGTCCTTAACCTTTTATGCACTGAGTTAAATAAAATCAAGTCAAGCTCAAGTACAATGGGTAGAGAATTCCCAGGGAATGCCACAGAGTGGAGAATCTAGTTCTCAGCATTGTAGCCCATACTTTCCTTAGACAAAGTCCAATGCCCTCAATGGGGAAGTGGTGAATCGGACAGTACCCTAGCTTATGGAAGGACCGTTCAGAAGTCGGATAACTGAGGGGAAGAAGCTGTTCCTGAGTCTGTCAAGCTTCTGTGCCTTCTGCCGGACGGGAGCGGGGAGAAGCAGGAATGGCTGGGGTGGGACAAGTCTTCGATTACGTTGGCTATACAGTGGCTACATGTTGTCCTTTCATTAGAAATTGTTATGAATGGTTTCGGTGTTGGATCCTAACATGAGCTTCTGCAGTCATTCTACTTTGCAATTGATTGAAGATAGACACAAAACACTGGAGTAACTCAGCGGGTCAGGCAGCATCTCTGGAGAGAAGGAATGGGTGACGTTTCAGGTCGAGACCCTTCTTCAGACTGAGGGTCGGGGAGAGGGGGTCTAGAGATATGGAAGGGTGAGGCGTGAAAACGAGACATCAAAGCAGATAATGCTAAAGGAGATGTAGAATGGTTCATCGTTAGCTGAGGGGAAGGTGACAGCAAAGCATACAATTAGTAATATTTATTAATCAGGAGGACAGTAAAAATAGTCGGAGAATTAGGATGGGGAGGGATGGATGGAGAGAGAGAGGGAAAGCAAGGGTACTTGAATTTAGGGAAGTCTAGACAGATAAGGAAGTGTAAGGCGTGTAAACAGGACAAAGAGGATGGAGATCCAGGAACATGTAGAATAGATCTTTGTTAGTTGGGAGAACATAACAACAAAGTAAACAGAGATAAAATATAGTTGGAGACAGTGAGACTGGTGGGAGAACTGGGAAGGGGGAGGGGATGGAGAGAGAGAGAGAGGGAAAGCAAAGCCTACTTGAAGTCAATAATTGATTGATGTGACAGAGTTTCCAGCATACAGCGAAAATGATACTGCCATTCTGCCACTGTCTGTAACCTCTGTTGGTCGGGAGCAGGGAGACAGCGGAATGATTGGGGTGGGACAAGTCGTTGATTGTGTGGCCGTGTTAAGTTTCATTGCTTGGCTGTTGTGGATAGCTGGCCTGCAGTTGGATGTTTTGGTGCAAAAATTGGATGGCCAGCCGGCCAGTACGATCAGGCAGGTAACACACCCACTTCCCACAGCGAGCGAGCCTTGGTAAAGCACAAACACATCCTTCAAAGGAAGTTAGGCACTGCTGCTGGGGGTGCAGCAGGTCATAGCAGGGATTCAGCTGAGCAAACTGATGATTTTTACATCCGTCTCTCTCTCATTTACCTCCTGGTAATAGTTCTAACTCCCTCCTGCCAGTAATCTGAGCAATTTCCCGACAGCACCATTTCCTTCACCCCTGTGGCAACCCAATGAGATACCGCCTTCCGCACTAATTCGAAACATGACTCATACGTCGGCGAGACCAAACGTAGCCCAGGCGATCGTTTAGCTGAACACCTTCGCTCAGTCCGTCTCTAATTCCCCTTCCCAATCCCACACGGACCTTTCTGTCCTCGGTCTCCCCCATTGTCAGAGTGAGGCTAATCGCAAATTGGAGGAACAGCATCTCATATTTCACTTGGGCAGCTTCTGATATGATTATTGATTTCTCTAACTTCAAGTAACCCCGGCATTCCCTCTCTCTCACTCTCTCCATCCCTCCCCCACCCAAGTGGCACCAGCTTCTCGTTTTCACCCAGCAAGCAGCTAACAACGGCCTGTTTCCTTTGTCAGCGTTACCTTGTTTGAACATCATTCATTCATTGTTCAATATCTCTCTGCCGTTTCCCCTTTCCCGTGACTTTCAGTCCGAAGAAGGGTCTCGACCCTGAAAAGTCACCCATTCCTCCTCTCCAGAGATGCTGCCTGTCCTGCCGAGTTACTCCAGCATTTTGTGTCTGTCCTTCGAAACGTGGCGTAGTTTCGTATCACAGGAGCCGAAGAGGTTACAGGAGCTTGGAAGCGCGCACCACCAGACTCAGGAACAGTCTCCTCCCTCCTGCTATCAGACTTGTACTCATTCAAAACACACACATACTCAGCTCTCACTTCACGCTGGCTTTATAGGCCTGTGCCATCACATGCCTGATAACAGAGGCAAAGAAGCTGTTCCCGAGTCTGGTGGTGCAGTCTTTCAAGCTTCTGCATAAGTGATGGGAGCAGAATTAGGCCATTCGGCCCATCGAGTCCACTCCGCTATTCAATCATGGCTGATCTATCTTTCCCTCTCAACCCCATTCTCCTGCCTTCTCCCCATAACCTCTGACACCTGTACTAATCAAAAATCTAAAGTCAAAATCAAAGTCAATTTTATTCATCTATCTATCTATGCCTGAAAAAATATCCATCGACTTGGCCTCCACAGCCTTCTGTGGCAATGAATGCCACAGATTCACCATCCTCTGACTAAAGAAATTCCTCCTCATCCCCCTCCTAAAGGAACGTCCATTAATTCTGAGGCTGTGACCTCTGGTCCTAGACTCTCCTACTAGTGGGAACTTTCTGTATCCACTGTGGCTTCTGTGATCCTGCATAATAACATCATTCCTGGATTGATCAAAGCAGATTGCTTTAGAGGCCCACAATATTTGACTAACTCATACCTCATTTCTCTTTCCTCCAGACCACTGCCCCTCATTCTTTGTCATCTGAAGCAAAAAAAAACATATAACCATATAACAATTACAGCATGGAAACAGGCCTTCTCGGCCCTTCCAGTCCGTGCCGACCATTTATTTTCCCCTAGTCCCATCTACCTGCACTTAGACCATACCCCTCCATTCCCTTCCCGTCCATATACCTATCCACTTTACTTTTAAATGTTAAAATCGATCCTGCCTCCACCACTTCTGCAGGAAGATCATTCCACACGGCCACCACTCTCTGAGTAAAGAAGTTCCCCCTCATGTTACCCCTAAACTTCTGTCCCTTAATTCTCATGTCATGCCTTCTTGTTTGAATCTTCCCTGCCCTCAACGGCAAAAGCTTATCCACGTCAACTCTGTCTATCCCTTTCATTATTTTAAAGACCTCAATCAAGTCCCCCCTCAACCTTCTGCGCTCCAAAGAATAAAGACCTAACTTGTTCAACCTTTCTCTGTAACTTAGTTGCTGGAACCCAGGCAACATTCTAGTAAATCTCCTCTGTATTCTCTCTATTTTGTTGACATCCTTCCTATAATTAGGCGACCAAAATTGTACACCATACTCCAGAATTGGTCTCACCAATGCCTTGTACAATTTTAACATTACTTCCCTCCTCCTATATTCAATGCTCTGATTTATAAAGGCCAGCACACCAAAAGCTTTCTTTACCACCCTATCTACATGCGATTCCACCTTCAGGGAACTATGCTCAGTTATTCCAAGATCCCTCTGTTCCACAGGATTCCTCAATTCCCTACCATTTATCATGTACGTCCTATTTTGATTTGTCCTGCCAAGATGTAGCACCTCACACTTATCAGCATTAAACTCCATCTGCCATCTTTCAGCCCACTCTTCCAAATGGCCCAAATCTCTCTGTAGACTTTAAAAATCTACTTCATTATCCACAGCACCACCTATCTTAGTATCATCTGCATACTTACTTATCCAATTTTCCACCCCATCATCCAGATCATTGATGTACATGACAAACAACAGTGGACCCATCACAGATGCTGATCAAACTGATCAAACATTTTGATTTCGGCCAATATTTTATGATATCATTGAATGATTGAAAGTTGCAGTTTTAAAATACCAAGTCATAAGGTCATAAGCGATAGGAACAGAATTAGGCCATTCAGCCCATCACGTTTACTCCGCCATTCAATCATGGCTGATCTATCTCTCCCTCCTAGCCCCATTCTCCTGCCTTCTCCCCATAACCTCTGACACCCGTATCAATGAAGATGTCACAGAAAATAGAAACATAGAAAATAGGTGCAGGAGGAGGCCATTCGGCCCTTCGAGCCAGCACCACACCCATTGATCACCCGTTCAGGAGAATTGCAGAATTTAATTTTCAAAAAATAAGATGCTGACTTTTATAGGCATGATCTCTGCAGCGTCTTACAGATGCTGTTGGCTGCCTGAGTAATAATCAAATGATTCACGGAAGCGTCATGGATATATCCGGAACCCTATAATTGTAGCGGTGTTCAACGCTCGGAGAGTCACTGCCCATGCTCTCGTGAACAGAGACTCAAGCCCTCAAACAGAACAAACAACTAGACATAAGATGTACAAAATTGATTACATATCAGAGCTATGACTATATAACAATATGCATCGCAATGCCTGACCAAGCCTGCTTCTGGATATAGTTTCCCTTGCAGCTCAATGAAATCAATTAAATTTGACCAGGGGACATACTGTAGGTTTAAGGTGAAGGGGAAATCAATATAGATTGAATAGGAATCTGAAGGGCAACTTTTTCACACCAAGGGTGGTGGGTATATGGAACAAGCTGCCAGAGGAGGTAGTTGAGGCTGGGACTATGCCAGAAGCAGTTAGACAGGTTTGGAGGGATATGGACCAAACGCAGGCAGGTGGGACTAGTGTAGGTGGGACATGTCGGCAGGTGAGGGCACGTTGGTCCGAAGGGCCTGTTTCTACGCTGTATCACTCGATGACTAATGACAGTTACATAGTGAAGCTTTTTGTTCAGATGCCCTACAGATTAGAGTGAGGATGATGAGTAGAGTAGAGTGAGTAAAATGCTGGAGTAACTCAGCGGGTCACGCAGCATCTCTGGAGAAAAGGAATAGGCGACGTTTCGGGTCAAGACCCTTCTTCGGACTGAGAGTCCGGGGAGAGGGAGACTCGAGTTATGGAAAGATCTGAGCCAACTCCGATAGCCAAGGTGGGGCCCACGATGGTCCATATAAACCAACCTCGCTTTTTTTGGATGAGAACGTTCGAAATTAGTATGGAAATGAAATTGCCATGCAGAAGACACTTTGTGTGAAGTGTTTAACTAAGCGAAAGTGATAAAGAAACGATAAAAGATGCACAAATTAGAGAGAAGTGGAGAAGCAGAAGGGAAATAGCTAAAGCTGTTTAAAGCATCGGAAACCAAGCAAAGAGCAAATGCAGAATCAGGAGAGAGAGAGAGCGAGAGAGAGAGGGAGAGTGAGAGGGAGAGGGGGAGAGAGAAAGAGAGATGTAGGGAGGGAGAGAGAGAGGGAGGGAGAGAGAGAAGGAGGGAGAGGGAGGGAGATGGAGAGAGAAGGGGGAGAGAGAAAGATGTAGAGAGGGAGGGAGAGAGAGAGAGGGGGAGATGGAGAGAGGGAGGGAGAGAGAGAGAGTGAGGGAGAGGGAGCTGAACTTGCTAATCAGAAGGAGTTCAGAGCTGGGTCAGGATGTAAGTGTTGTGGTGATGAGTGTGGAGCAGGGAGTGTAACCCTGCGATCGACCAGATTAGAAAGATAATGAGGCAGACTTTGCAACTGTAATGACAGTGAAACTTCCAGCATATGCCTCCTCTACACCCGTGAATCTGACAGCGACTTGTAGAAAAGCTTCTTGTGCAATGAAACACAGAAACCCACAAGTTACTGTCACTAACTTCCATAGAGTGAGCTTGACATTCCCCCCCCCCCCTCTCCCCTGTACAACTTCCCCAGGACCTGACTGAATTCCAATGCAGATGCTGGATAACACAACTGCTCCCTGGTTATATTAAGAGTCTGGAGTGATTTATTGTCATAAGTTTCAAAACGGAACAATTAAATTATGTAGACACAAAATTGTTTGGGGTAACTCAGCGGATGAGGCAGCATCTCTGGAGAGAAGGAATGGGTGACGTTTCGGGCTTCTTCAGACTTCATCTTGCGTATGGCGTGCACAGCCTAAAGGGCCTGTCCTACCAGCTTCCGACTCCATGCGATGAGCGCGATCAAACTAGAAGCGGGGGCCGCGCGGAGGTCGGGTGATCCCCATACAGGGCCGTTCCCACCAGCATGCGCCTGCATGCGGCAAGCGCGACCAAACCGGCAGCGGGGGCCGCGCGGAGGTCGGGTGATCCCCATACAGGGCCGTTCCCACCAGCATGCGCCTGCATGCGGCAAGCGCGACCAAACCGGCAGCGAGGGCCGCGCGGAGGTCGGGTGAGTGGCGCAACGCGGCGCAAAGTGAGGCGAACTTGGAGCGAAGTCTTAAAGGTAAGTTCGCCAGGACAGAGAGGGGCACACAGAGAGGGGCACAGAGGCACACACACAGAGGGCCACGGAGCCACACACAGATAGGGTCACGAAGGCACGACGTCGAGACGGTGTATAATGCTTCGAGGCGACTGCGAGCCAACAAGCCGTTGCCGCGCGGAATTTTTGAGCATAGTCAGTTTTTCGGAGCCCCGCACGATGTCGGGACGAACTCCGCACAATTCCGCACGGCTCCGGCGATCGAAGTGGGACCGGCCCCGCGACGCCGGACGGCTCAAGCGACCACGTTAGGTCGCGCTCATCGCATGGAGTTGCATGCTGGTGGGGCAGGCCCTTAAAGTTTCAGGTCAACTTGTTCTATTTGATCTTTTGTTTGTGCACGTCGTGTTGATTGTATTTGTCGAAACAGGGTGGACCAGGTGAAGGTTGCAATCTCCCACCCCTTCTTCAGACTGATGTCCGGGGAGTGGGCGGGACAGAAATAGAATGTAGTCGGAGACAGTAAGACTGGTGGGAGAACTGGGAAGGGGGAGAGGATGGAGAGAGGGGGAAAGCAAGGGCTATCTGAAGTTAGAGAAGTCAATGTTCATACCGCTGCGGTGTAAACTACCCAAGCCAAATATGAGGTGCTGCTCCTCCAATTTGCGCTGGGTCTCACTCTGACAATGGAGGAGGCCCCAGGACAGAAAGGTCAGATTGGGAATGGGAGGGAGAGTTGAAGTGCTGAGCCACCGGGAGATCAGGTAGGTTAAGGCGGACTGAGCGGAGGCGTTCAGCGATACGATCGCCGAACCTGCCCTTGGACTCGCCGATGTAGAGACGTTGACATCTGGAACAACGGAGACAGTAGATGAGGTTGGAGGAGGTGCAAGTGAACCTCTGCCTCACTTGGATCCTTGGATGGAGGGGGGAGGTAAAGGGACAGGTGTTACATCTCCTGTGGTCGCAGTGGAAAGTACTTGGGGAGGGGGTGGTTTGGGTGGGAAGGGACGAGTTGACCAGGGAGTTACGGAGGGCACGGTCTCTGCAGAAAGCAGAAAGCGGAGGAGATAGGAAGATGTGGCCTGTAGTGGAATTAAATTGTGTATATGTGTATATATGTATGTACAGTGGCTTGCAAAAGTTTTCATACCCCTTGAACTTTTCCACATTTTGTCACGTTACAACCACAAACGTAAATGTATTTTATTGGGATTTTATGTGATAGACCAACACAAAGTGGTGCATAATTGTAAAGTGGAAGGAAAATGATACATGGTTTTCAAATTTTTTTACAAATAAAAAACTGAAAAGTGTGGCGTGCAAAAGTATTCAGCCCCCTTTACTCTGATACCCCTAAATAAAATCAAGCGCAACCAATTGCCTTCAGAAGTCACCTAATTAGTAAATACAGTCCACTTGTGTGCAATCTAATCTCAGTATAAATACAGCTGTTCTGTGAAGGCCTCAGAGGTTTGTCACAGAACATTAGTGAACAAACAGCATCATGAAGCCCAAGGAACACACCAGACAGGTCAGGGATAAAGTTGTGGAGACGTTTAAAGCAGGGTTAGGTTATAAAAAAATATCCCAAGCTTTGAACATCTCACGGAGCACTGTTCAATCCATCATCCGAAAATGGAAAGAGTATGGCGCAACTGCAAACCTACCAAGACATGGCTGTCAACCTAAACTGACAGGCCGGGCAAGGAGAGCATTGATCAGAGAAGCAGCCAAGAGGCCCATGGTAACTCTGGAGGAGCTGCAGAGATCCACAGCACAGGTGGGAGAATCTGTCCACAGGACAACTATTAGTCGTGCACTCCACAAATCGGGCCTTTATGGAAGAGTGGCAAGAAGAAAGCCATTGTTGAAACAAAGCCATAAGAAGTCCTGTTTGCAGTTTGCCACAAGCCATGTGGGGGACACAGCAAACATGTGGAGGAAGGTGCTCTGGTCTGATGAGACCAAAATTGAAGTTATTGGCCTAAATGCAAAACGCTATGTGTGGCGGAAACCTAACACTGCACATCACCCTGAACACACCATCCCCACTGTGAAACATGGTGGTGGCAGCATCATGCTGTGGGGGTGCTTTTCTTCAGCAGGGACAGGGAAGCTGGTCAGAGTTGATGGGAAGATGGATGGAGCCATATACAGGGCAATCTTGGAAGAAAACCTGTTAGAGTCTGCAAAAGACTTGAGACTGGGGCGGAGGTTCACCTTCCAGCAGGACAACGAACCTAAACATACAGCCAGAGCTACAATGGAATGGTTTAGATCAAAGCATATTCATGTGTTAGAATGGCCCAGTCAAAGTCCAGACCTAAATCCAATTGAGAATCTCTGGCAAGACTTGCTGTTCACAGACGCTCTCCATCCAATCTGACTGAGCTTGAGCTATTTTGCAAAGAAGAATGGGCAAAAATTTCAGTCTCGAGATGTGCAAAGCTGGTAGAGACATACCCCAAAAGACTTGCAGCTGTAATTGCAGCGAAAGGTGGTTCTACGAAGTATTGACTCAGGGGGGCTGAATACTTTTGCACACCACACTTTTCAGTTTTTTATTTGTAATAAAATTTGGAAACCATGTATCATTTTCCTTCCACTTCACAATTATGCGCCACTTTGTGTTGGTCTATCACATAAAATCCCAATAAAATACATTTACTTTTGTGGTTGTAACGTGACAAAATGTGGAAAAGTTCAAGGGGTATGAAAACTTTTGCAAGCCACTGTATATATGTGTGTGTGTGTGTCATTGTCGTAGGCCCCCCTTTGGTCATGACTGACAATGGGTGATGCATCCTAGTTGTTGGCTACTTACTGCAAACCACAACTAGAGCAGCGTCACTTGTGGCTGAAGAGACCGATGCCGGAGTGACCTATATATGTAGATATATATATCTGTGTAGGTATATTTGTGTGTGTGTGTATATATACGTCAAGTTGGGAAAAGGGGAAGTACAACGGGATCTGGGGGTTCTTGTACATCAGTCTATGAAAATAAGCATGCAGGTACAGCAGGCAATGAGGAAAGTGAATTGCATGTTGGCCTTTATAACAAGAGGAATCGAATATAGGAGCAAAGAGGTCCTTCTGCAGTTGTACAGAGCCCTAGTGAGACCACACCTGGAGTATTGTGTGCAGTTTTGGTCCCCTAATTTGAGGAAGGACATTCTTGCTATTGAGGGAGTGCAGCGTAGGTTTACAAGGTTAATTCCCGGGATGGCGGGACTGTCGTATGCTGAGAGAATGGAGCGGCTGGGCTTGTATACTCTGGAGTTTAGAAGAATGAGAGGGAATCTCATTGAAACATATAAGATTGTTAAGGGCTTGGACACGCTAGAGGCAGGAAACATGTTCCCGATGTTGGGGGAGTCCAGAACCAGGGGCCACAGTTTAAGAATAAGGAGTAAACCATTTAGAACAGAGACGAGGAAACACTTTTTCTCACAGAGAGTGGTGAGTCTGTGGAATTCTCTGCCTCAGAGGGCGGTGGAGGCAGGTTCACTGGATGCTTTAAAAATAGCGGAGTCAGGGGATATGGGGAGAAGGCAAGAACAGGGTACTGATTGGGGATGATCAGCCATGATCACATTGAATGGCGGTGCTGGCTCGAAGGGCCGAATGGTCTACTCCTGCACCTATTGTTTATTGTCTATTGTCTATTGAATAGGGGAGGAAACCGGAGCACCCGGAAAAAACCAAGAGGGTCACGGGGAGAAGGTACAAAATCCGTGAAGACTGCACCAGTAGTCGGGATCTAGCCCGGGTATCTGGCGCTGTGACTGCAACTCTACCGCTGCGCCATTGTGCCACCGTAAGTGGTAGTGGAGGAAGCAGATACTAGAACAACATCTCAAAGACATTTAGACAGGTACATGAACAGGAAAGATTTAGAGGGATATGGGCCAGACGTGGGCTGGTGGGACTAGGGTAGATGGGGCATGTTGGTCAGCGTGGGCAAGTTGGGTCAAAGGGCCTGTTTCCATGCTGTATGACTCTATGACGCTCAGGTATTGATCTCCATTTCAAAAGCCTCACAGCGCCAGAAACCCAGGTTCGATCCCGACTACGGGTGCTGTCTGTATGGAGTGTATATACGTTCTCCCCGTGACCTGCGTGGGTTTTCTCCAGGTATTCCGACTTCTTCCCACACTTCAGGTTTGTAGGTTAATTGGCTCCTGTGAATCATCCCTCATGTGCAGGAGAAAACGATACAGTGTATGGTGTGATCGCTGGTCCATGTGGGCTTGGTCTGCTGAAGGGCCCATTACCATGCCGTATCTCCAACGTCTAAAGATCCATGTTCTCCAGAGATGCTGCCTGACTATGCTGAGTTACTCCAGCACTTTTGTGTCCTCTGGGTAAACCAGCATCTGCAAATGTTTGCCTCTGCATTATGAAATTGACGGAGCCTCAGGTGTAATCGATTCCATTGAATTCATGAAAAGGAGACAGCAGAAAATGTACGGGTGCCGGCATATTAAAGATTGCTCATGAAAAATGACCGAGCTGTCTGTTGCAACGTCTAGAGCTGAGGGAGCTAAAATGATAGAACATTTAAGCAGACGCAGCAATTGCCAGGGGCAGGCTTGATTTGATTCAATTTATATCATGTCGGAAATACATCTGTGACTCACCAATGGATGCAAACACCTCATGGTGTGACGCAAATTCTCCGAGCTCCATCTAACCTCTCTCCTTCAACTCCAGACATGCTGCAAAAGAGGGAGGGAGGGAGGTTCAAGTGTGTTCACTGCCTGGAGCACGGAGATAGAAGCACCAGGAACTGCAGATGCAAGTTTATAAAAAAAAGACACAAAGCACTGGAGTAACACAGCACTGGTCAGGCAGCCTCTCTGGAGAACATGGATATGTGACGTTTCTGCACTGTACCCTTCTTCAGATCGTTTAGTTTAGTTTAGTTTAGTCTAGAGACACAGCGCGGAAACAGGCCCTCCGAGTCCGCACCAATCAGCGATCCCCGCACACTAACACACTAGGGGCAATTTACATTTACTCCAAGCCACTTATCCTACAAACTTGTACATCTTTGGAGTGTGGGAGGAAAACACACGCGGTCATGGGTGGATCGTACAAACTCCGTACAGACAGCACCCGTAGTTGGGATGGAACCCGAGTCTCCGGCGCTGCGAGTGCTGCAAGGCAGCAACTCTACCGCTGCGACACCGTGCTGCCAGACTGTTGATCAGACTTTGCTGGTCTTTATAGAAACATAGAAACATAGAAATTAGGTGCAGGAGTAGGCCATTCGGCCCTTCGAGCCTGCACCGCCATTCAATATGATCATGGCTGATCATCCAACTCAGTATCCCGTACCTGCCTTCTCTCCATACCCTCTGATCCCTTTAGCCACAAGGGCCACATCTAACTCCCTCTTAAATATAGCCAACGAACTGGCCTCAACTACCCTCTGTGGCAGAGAGTTCCAGAGACCCACCACTCTCTGTGTGAAAAAAGTCCTTCTCATCTCGGTCCTAAAGGATTTCCCCCTTATCCTTAAGCTGTGACCCCTTGTCCTGGACCTCCCCAACATCGGGAACAATCTTCCTGCATCTAGCCTGTCCAAGCCCTTAAGAATTTTGTAAGTTTCTATAAGATCCCCTCTCAATCTCCTAAATTCTAGAGAGTATAAACCGAGTCTATGCAGTCTTTGTTCATAAGACAGTCCTGATATCCCAGGAATCAGTCTGGTGAACCTTCTCTGCACTCCCTCTATGGCAATAATGTCCTTCCTCAGATTTGGAGACCAGAACTGTACGCAATTATCTTGTACTAAACGTTACTGACGTTGTTCCCTTTATCATGTATTTGTACGCTGTGAACAGCTCGATTGTAATCAAGTAGACACTATCCTCTAACTCGTTAGCAGGCAACCAAAGCTTTTCGCTCTATTGTTAAAGAAGGAACTGCAGATGCTGGTAAATCGAGGGTACACAAAATGCTGGAGAAACTCAGCGGGTGCAGCAGCATCTATGGAGCGAAGGAGATAGGCGACGTTTCGGGCCGAAACCCTTCTTCAGACTGATGGGGAGTGGGGGGAGGCGGGGGGAAGAAAGGAAAAAGGAGGAGGAGGAGCACGAGGGCTGAGGGAGAGGTAGGAAGGGGAGGAGACAGCAAGGGTCAACAGAATTGGTACTTTTCACTGTACCTCGGTACACGTGCCAATAAGGCGGCACGGTGGTGCAGCGGTAGAGTTGCTGCCTCACAGCGCCAGACCCGGGTTCGATCCTGACTACGGGTGCTTCTCTGTGCAGAGTTTGTCCCTTCTCCCCGTGACCTGCGTGGGTTTTCTCCAGGTTCACCGGTTTCATCCCATACTCCAAAGACATGCAGGTTTGCAGGCTGAGTAGGTTGGTGTAAATGTAAATTGTCCCTAGTGTGTGTAGGATAGTGTTAGTGTGTGGGGATCGCTGGCCGGCATGGACATGGATATCTAAGTCCGTTATTCACACACATAGGGCAAGCACTGTAAGGAGAGTTGCAATTGGCCAGAAAAATTAGAAAACTGGGGAGAAAAATGCATTCGTAATTTGAAGATAGACACAAAAAGCTGGAGTATCTCAACGGGACAGGCAGCATCTCTGGAGAGAAGGGATGGGTGACGTTTCGGGTCCAGACTCGTCTTCAGACTGGTTAGGGATAAGGGAAAGGAGAGATATAGATGGTGATGTGGAGAGATAAAGAACAATGAATGAAAGATATGCAGAAAACTAAACTAAAACATACTCAACATTGTCTCCTCTGCTTCTGCGAGGCTAGCTCCTGATGCTCCAGACCAGACCCTGGCTGGGGGATGTTGCTGGCAACACAATGGCCCACAACCCTAATGCAAGGTTGGACATCCCCCTGAGGGCATGAGCTCACTGCCCTCTGATCTAATTCTCATGAGATTTAACGGCCCATTATTGGATCTGCCCCGTCTAACCTCTCTGACATACCGATCATTCCACCTGTCACATCTTAACTGAGAATAAAACCATCACGGACACCATGAATTATCTCATTGTATTACAAGTAGGACAGGTGCGTTCTTGACTACACGTTGACTCTAATCCTTCTGCACTTCCATCCATCATACATCAACCGAAAGACTCTCCATTTCATTCCATCCAATTATACCCCCTTTACAAAACCATCAGTTCAGTTTAGTTTAGTTACAGGTACAGGTAATGTACAGGTACAGGTACAGGTACAGGTACAGGTACAGGTAATGTACAGATACAGGTACAGGTACAGGTACAGGCACTGTACAGGTACAGGTACAGATACAGGTACAGGTTCAGGTACAGATACAGGTACAGGTTCAGGTACAGATACAGGTACAGGTACAGGCACTGTACAGGTACAGGTACAGGTACAGATACAGGTTCAGGTACAGGCACTGCACAGGTACAGGTACAGATGCAGGTATAGGCACTGTACAGGTACAGGCACAGGCACAGGTACAGGTACAGGCACAGGTACAGGCACAGGTACAGGCACTGTACAGGTGAAGGTACAGGTACAGGTACAGGCACTGTACAGATACAGGTACAGATACAGGCACTGTACAGGTACAGGTACAGGCACAGGTACAGGTACAGGTACAGGCACTGTACAGGTACAGGTACAGGCACTGTACAGATACAGGTGCAGGTACAGGCACTGTACAGGTACAGGTACAGATACAGGTACAGGCACTGTACAGATACAGGTACAGGCACAGGTACTGTACAGGTACAGGTACAGGTACAGGTGCCGGCACTGTACAGGTACAGGGAAAAGCTTTAGATGCTCCCCAAGACTATTTTTGCTGCTTGCTCTGAACATGTCCCATGACTCCACTAACCTAGTCATGGAGTGATGGAGTCACACAGCACGGACACAAGCCCTTTAACTCAACTAAAGATAGACACAAAATGCTGGAGCAACTTGGCGGGACAGGCAGCATCTCTGGACAGAAGGAATGGGTGACGTTTCGGGTCGGGACCTTTCTTCAGACATCTGCAGTTCCTTCCTACACCTTTGACGGCCAATGTGCCCCATCTGATCGAGTCCCATTTGCCTGTGTCGGTCAATATCATCTGTCTAAATCTTTCCTGTCTAGATACCCGTCCAAGTGTCTTTTAAATGCTGTTATTATACCTGTCTCAACTACATCGTCTAGCAGCTCGTTCCATACACCCACTGCCCAACTTCCTCCAAATAAAAGGTGTTGTCATGGAAACTCGTATAGATCTTGCGCAAATCAACCTTTGAGAAATACATGGACAATTTTCTGTCCATGCAACAGGAGTATTCTCTCTTCCTCTGTCTCTCTCTTTGCTGCACATTGCTGGTTTTGTCAGTGTTGTTACACGTTCTTTACCGACAACTTCAAATTTCCAACGTTCCCCCCTTCCCCGATTATTCAGTCCAGTGCCTGAAATAAACCTTTTCTCCCGTGATTACCCTTTCTCCCTCCTGTTACTCTTCACACAACAAGCCTCAGCCCCTCCCCTCTCTTGCTCCTTGATAAGTAACTCCCTGCACTGTGATTAATACTGACGTTGAATCAATGTATGGCCATGGTATCATTATGGTTCTGGTCCTTCATTTGACTCATGTACCAGGGTGCACAGTGCCATGGTCAGAGTGAGTCTCACCGCAAATTGGAGGAGGAGCCCCTCGTATTTCACTTGGGCAGTTAAAGGGCCTGTCCTACCGGCACGCGGCGAGCGCGACCGAGCGTGGTCGCTTGAGCCGTACGGCCTCACGGGGCCGGTTCCACTTCGAACTGCGGAGGCGTATGGAGTTGTGCGGGGCTGGTCCTGACATCATACTCACCAATCAGCTGGGTAGGAGGTGGGACGACTGAATTTGGACATTGCACGGTGTCGGGCGGTGATGTCATCACGCATCACGTTATCACGTGACACCACACGCTGTGTACGCCGTCCAGACGCTGCGTACGGCATCATGACTCTACGTACGGCGTCGAGACGCTGCGTACGGCCTCAATGCGGCTGTGGGCCTGTCGGCCGTTGCCGCGCGGGATTTTGAACACGGTCAGTTTTTCGGAGCCCCGCGCGATGTCAGGTCCAGCTCCGCACAACTCCATACGCCTCCGGCGATCGAAGTGGGACCGGCCACGCGAGGCCCTACGGTGCAAGCGACCACGCTCGGTCACCGCATGGAGTCGCACGCTGGTGGGACAGGCCCTTTACACCCCAGCGGTATGAACATTGACTTCTCCAATTTCAGGTAGTCCTTGCTTTCTCCCTCCTTCCCCTCCCTTTCCCAGCTCTCCCACAGCCCACTGTCTCCGCCTCTTCCTTTATTTCCCCCCCTCCCCTCCCCTCCCGACATCAGTCTGAAGAAGGATCTCGACCCGAAACGTCGCCTATACCTTCGCTCCATAGATGCTGCCTCACCCGCTGAGTTTCTCCAGCATTTTTGTCCACCTTGTATTTTTGAACATGGTTGTTTCTCCCAGCGCTTCTTAACCTGGGGAATGGTTCACCCAAGGGTCAATTAAATTATTTTGGGGTTAATTTATGATTTTTGCTCACGTGACAAAATAAATGATATATAAAATTATACACCAGGGAGAATAAGACGGAAATTACCAAAAAACATGAACATTTAGTCGAGGGTGAATGAACTTCTGTGATGAAGGCTCAAGGGTGAATGACACCCTTGAAATAGTTTAAGAAGCACTGGTTATCCCATTTCCTGCAACATCTATCCTCAACTCTTCAACAGAACCATAACAGAATCCCCCTACCCTCAACAACCATGCCATTCACCGGACCATGACATGCCATTTCCATGCATAGCAAACACATTGTCCACCCTGACATCACTTGTTCAGCGTACCAAAGAGATGGCTACCTTGAGAATTACACTCAAATTACACTCGCAAAACCCTCTCCACCTCCGACAAGACGAATGATTCCCCCATCATCCTGGGTCTCAGACGACGCAGTAACCTTTCCTGCACAAAGGGTGGTGGGCGTATGGAACGAGCTGTTGGGGAAGCAGCTGAGGCAGGGACTATCGCAACGTTTAAGAAACATTTAGACAGGTGCGTGGACAGGACAGACTGACTGTAAACGGCTCAATTGTAATCGTGTATTGTCCTTCCGCTGACTGGATAGCACGCAACACAAGCTTTTCACTGAACCTCGGTGCACGAGGCAATAGACTTAGCTAAAATAAACTAGATATGGGCCAAACGCAGGCAGGTGGGACTAGTGTAAATGGGACATGTTGGTCGGTGTGGGCACGTTGGGCTGAAGGGCCTGTTTCTGCACCATGACAACGGTTCTATGAGTAAAACACTTTTTCTCACAGAGAGTGGTGAGTCTGTGGAATTCTCTGCCTCAGAGGGCGGTGGAGGTCGGTTCTCTGGATGGTTTCAAGAGAGAGCTAGATAGGGCTCTTAAAGATAGCAGAGTCAGGGGATATGGGGAGAAGGCAGGAACGGGGTACTGATTGGGGATGATCAGCCATGATCACATTGAATGGCGGTGCTGGCTCGAAGGGCCGAATGGCCTACTCCTGCACCTATTGTCTATTGTTCATTGTCTATTAAAACACCAGTTTAGTTTTAATCTATTTTAATTTATGATGTTGTTTTCGCTGCTCTGGTCGACTAAGGGAGATTAAATGTGGATTGGATGATGTTACTGAAGAAAGGGATATTTGCCTCAGAGATTAATAAAATGGTACTGGTCCTGAGCTTTATGGCCATGTGACATCTCGGGGCAGTTGTTTGCTTGGCTTCCCTGAGGCCCTTGGAATAGCTTTAATTTGAGTTTATTGGACACTCGTACACTAAACGTCATTCCCTTTATCCTGTACTGTACACTGTGGACGGCTCGAATTGTAATCGTATACTATTTCAGCCAACTGGATAGCACGCAACAAAAAAACCTTTCACTGTACTTTGGACAATATTCACGGACAATAAACTTAACTACACTAACCTGGCACACGCTGAACAAATCTTATTTCTATCGAGTCCACACACAAGATTAGAAGTTGTTCAGCCAGAGTTGAACGCACTTCTCGGCGTCTGCACACAACGGTGTCTGTCTTGTCGCTTCTTGTAGTTCTAGTGCGCGGTGGTGGAAACAGGGCCGCCACGTGAACGCTCTTTCCTTCACCCCACTAAACAAATAAACTGTGTAGGAAGGAACTCCAGATGCTGGTTTCAACCAAAGATAGACTCAAATTGCTGGAGTAACTCAGCGGGACGGGCAGCGTCTCTGGAGAGAAGGAATGGGTGGTTTCGGGGGCGAGATTGAAGAAGGGTCTCGAACTGAAACGTCACCCATTCCTTCTCTCCAGAGATGCTGCCTGTCCCGCTGAGTTACTCCAGCATTTTGTGTCTAAACAAATGAACCTTTTGGGAAGTTCGAGGGATATAATTTGTTTTTATGTAGAATCAACGAACTGCAGGAGCTGTCGGCCATGTTTGTTGTTCTTCCTCCTCTTGCACTCGTGACAGAGTCTAGGACTAAATACGATACTTTATTATAGTCATAGCATTATGGAGTCATGCAACACAGACGCAGGCCCTGGGCCAAGATGCCCCATCTACATATAAACATAGAAACATAGAAACATAGAAAATAGGTGGAGGAGTAGGCCATTCGGCCCTTCGAGCCAGCACCGCCATTCAATATGATCATGGCTGATCATCCAAAATCAGTACCCCGTTCCTGCTTTTTCCTCAGTCACCCAAAGAGCCGTAGCATCTTTCTGGTCGCCGCTGAATTTTCAACTTGATGAAACACCGGCGACAGCCTACGTCATCCTGGCGACAACCTACGACAGCACCTACGTCACGGGAAGTCAAGCTACGCTTATTGGCGTCAAACCCTCCGTCGCCGAAAATGTTTGAACATTTCAAAATCCAGCATAATCCTTAATTAGCGAAATACTTTCCATCCTGCCATCTAATTATTCGTATCGCAACGGGACATTTAGCTCGAAAACCAAGACACGGCAAATAAAATAAAAATACCGGAAAATCAGCAGGAAAGCAGCATCTGTGGAGATGTTTCACTTCCATGATCTTTCATTAGAACATACAGAGCTGTCGTCTTTGAGGTTTGAAGAATAGACGTGCATAGAAAATAAAAGTAATAAGTAAGGTAAAACAGAATACTTTGAGTATAGAAGTTGGGAGGTCATGTTGCAGTTGTATAAGATGTTGGTGAGGCCACATTTAGAATATTCTGTTCCCTTCTATACACCGTGTTACAGGAAAGATGATGTCAAGTTGGAAAGGGTACAGAGAAGATTCACGAGGATGTTGCCACAACTCGATGGCCTGAGCTATAGGGAGAGGTTGAGCAGGCTGGGGCTCTATTCCTTGGAGCGCAGGAGGATGAGGGAAGATCTTATAGAAACATAGAAACATAGAAAAGTAGGTACAGGACAGGCACGTGCCGTGAGTAATTACTCAGGGTAGGCAGTCAGCCGGCTTTCAAAAAATCTTAAAACCGCGCATGCGCAGATTGTTCTCTTCGTAAAAAAATAAAAATAAGTAACAATTCAAATTTCCCAAGGGTTCTAAATCTCCTTCATTTTTTAATTACTGAATGGGTGGGGGACGGAGGATGAAGGCAGGTGGAGAGATGGTGGGAAAAACGGGAGCACACCGGGACGTTGAATCAGTTGTCATCTTATGGAATGACAATACTAATTCAAGGGTCCAATTGGAGGGGGAGTTCCTTTCACAGCGTGTGGGGAGCCTGCGGCAGGGGTTAAATATGCGAGAAGGGAGAAGTTTTGAGAAGGAGGGGGACAGAGATCATATCAAACTCACTCACCGCTGCCGCAGCGCTCCGGGCAAGGACAGCAGAACTGGCCGCCACTTCCGGGGATAGAAGCAGCTCGGGTGACTGCGAGTGGCCGCCGGGACCCAACACCAGAACCGACTGCTCTTCAGCGCCTTCTGATCACCTCTGGCAGTGCTCTTCATCTGAACATCTCTCACCCTCCGTGTTAAAGAAGGAACTGCAGATGCTGGAGAATCGAGGGTTACACAAAGAGCTGGAGAAACTCAGCGGGTGCAGCAGCATCTAAGGGGCGAAGGAGATAGGCGACGTTTCGGGTCGAGACCCTTCTTCAGACTGAGACTGAGTCTGAAGAAGGGTCTCGACCCGAAACGTCGCCTATCTCCTTCGCCCCTTAGATGCTGCTGCACCCGCTGAGTTTCTCCAGCTTTTTGTGTAACCCCCATCTCTCACCTGCCGGACACGGACAGCAGAACTGGCCGCCACTTCCGCGGAAGGAAGCAGCTCGGGTGACTGCGAGTGGCCGCCGGGACCCTGCCACTTCAGCCCCTTCTGCTGGTTCCCACTCATCTCTGGCAGTGCTCTCCGTCTGAACATCTCTCACCTGCCGCTCGCCGGCCGGCTTCCCGCAAATCTTTAAATTCCGACAGCGCGTTCACGGGTCCAGTTTAGGATACTCGGCTGTGGGAATTTAAGGATTTGCGGGACGCGGTTAACATGAGCGAAGCCGGCGAACGGCAGGTGAGAGATGGGGGTTACACAAAAAGCTGGAGAAACTCAGCGGGTGCAGCAGCATCTAAGGGGCGAAGGAGATAGGCGACGTTGCGGGTCGAGACCCTTCTTCAGACCTGCTGACCTTCTTCATGCTGCAGCACCCGCTGAGTTTCTCCAGCTTTGTGTAACCCTCGATTCTCCAGCATCTGCAGTTCCTTCTTTAACACGAACGGCTTTAGGACGCGGTTAAAGACCTGCCGGAGGGGCAAGTCTGGGCAGTGAGTGGGTTGTATCCACGTGTGATGCTCCATCCACCCCCCGGGGCCGAGAGTGTGGGATTGTGAAGGAACTGCAGATGCTGGTTTGCACCGAAGATAGACACACACAAGAAGGGTCTCGACCCGAAACGTCGCCTATCTCCTTCGCTCCAGATGCTGCTGCACCCGCTGAGTTTCGCCAGCTTTTTGTGTAACCCATAGACACACACAATGCTGGAGTAACTCCGAGGGACTGGCAGCATCTCTGGAGAGATGGGATGGGTGAGATTTCGTGTCGAGACCCTACTTCAGACTTCTCCAGAGATCCCGCTGAGTTTACTCCAGTAGTGGTGTTTATCCCGGTGGCGGGGAGCCGGTCTTGACCGACCCGCCGCCTCTACTTGCCGGTCAGTCGGGTGATCATCGCCCTCCGCCCGGAATGCAGCGGAGTTTTGCACCCAGTGAGTTGTCCAGCGCTCACGGTGGACGAGGGAGGACAGCAACAGGCCAGGTAAATGAATAGGAGCACATAAATGAGTCTAGCATTTCTTGTTTTTATGTTTTAATTTACAAGCCGCTTCACGCGAGGCAAGTTTTATTTTCAGTCCGAAGAAGGGTCTCGACCCGAAACGTCACCCATTCAACGATAGACACACACAAGCTGGAGTAACTCAGTGGGGCAGGCCTCATCTCTAGAGGGAAGGGATGGGTGATGTTTAGATCCAAATGCTGGAGAATTTCAGCAGGTCGAGACCCTCCTGTCACCCATCCCTTCGCTCTATAGATGCTGCTGCACCCGCTGAGTTTCTCCGGAATTTTGTGTACGCTCGATTTTGCTGCATCTGCAGTTCCTTCTTTAACACTGCTGGAGTAATTCAGCGGGTCGAGATCCTTCTTCAGAAGACGAGCCCCCCCCCCCCCCCCGCACCCCCAACCACCTTCCACGGTGGCGCAGCGGGCAGGCCTGTGCCAGAGACCTGGGTTCACTCCTGACCTCGGATGCTGTCTGTGTGGAGTTTGCACGTTCTCCGTGTGGGTCTCCTCCGGGTGCTCCTTCATCCCAAAGAGGTGGGAGTTTGCAGGTTTAATTAGGCCTCTATAAATTACCCCTGGTGTGTAGGGAGTGGATGAGAAATGTGGGATGACCTCGAACTAGCGATAAGGGATGGTGGATGTTCTTGGTGGGATGAAGGGTACCCATGTTTCAATCAAATTCAACCGATCGATGAAAAGTAACAGCGCGCTTTCTAATTTCTTTCCTGTAACAGAATATTGGAACAGTCCTGAGAATTACAGTCAATTAAGCGGAGATCTTCCTTTGTTGAAGCAAAGATCAAAGTAATGATTGAGCTGTAAATTGCCTCCAGCATCAGACCCTCTCTGGGGGTACGATGTACAGCTTTGTGAAGGCCCATTCTGCTAGTCGGTGGCTAGAGCCATAATCAAAGCCGTCAGATTAACCTTCGGAGTGCCTGCTTTCGAGCTGCCTGGGAAATCAAGGCTGTGATTAAATATAATGGTCAATACTGTCAAAATCAATAAACACTGGGGAAAATGTTTGGCCGAGGACACATGTGGAGAACAAAGTATGTTTCCACCGGTGGGAGAGTCTGGGACCAGAGGTTGTCACATCAGAATTACAGGGCGCTCTTTTAGAAAGGAGGTGAGGAGGAACTTCTTTAGTCAGAGGGTAGTGAATCTGTGGAACTCATTGCCACAGAGGGCTGTGGAGGCCAAGTCAGTGGATATTTTTAAGGCAGAGATAGACAAATTCTCGATTAGAACGGGTGTCAAGGGTGATGTGGAGAAGGCAGGAAAATGGCATTAGGAGGCAGAGATCAGCCAGGATTGAATGGTGGAATAGACTCAATGGGCCGAATGGCCTAATTCTACTCCAATAACTTGTGAACCCAACAGAAAATATTTTAAAAACTATAATGAAGCAACGACCTTCTGGTTATATGTAAGTCAATTTCTTTAATTCAATGATTTTAATTTATCGTAAACACTTACATACCATTAAGAACATTGAAAAGTATACTTTTCATGTGGTGATTGAAAAGAATGTTGGAGCTCTGTGTTGTATAATGTAGAATTAATCACTAACTTCAAGGATTATTTTTTAGTTTTAGTTTAGTTTGGAGATACAGCGCGGAAACGGACCCTTCGGCCCACCGAGTCCGTGCCGGCCAGCGATCCCCGCACATTAACACTACCCTACACACACTAGGGCCAATTTACAATTATACCAGGCCGATTAACCTACAAACCTGTACGCCTTTGGAGTGTGGGAGGAAACCAAAGATCTCAGGGAAAACCCACGCAGGTCGCGGGGGGGGAACGTAAAAACTGCACACAGTCAGCACCCGTTGTCGGGATCGAACCTGGGTCTCAGGCACAGGATGTGCTGTAAGGCAGCAACTCTACCTCTGCGCCACCGTGCCGCCATTGTATTAGTTATTTAAAACAAAGACAAATTTAAAAAATGTGTTCTGGATTCTGGACTGAGGTGCAAAATGATCAGTGTGGAATTAAATGAAAAGCCACAGCATTATTGACAAGCCATCAGGGGTAACTGCAATGGACTACATTTGATTAATATTTGTGTGGTTCAACACATTTTTCATGTGATCTAAGTGCATTTCCCTAAACTGTGCCTTTGTGTGAAAGGGCCACATTTTAGAGCCTGCAATAAAAACACATTGAAGAAAATATAGAACACCCATGTTGCCGTGGCAACGCACAACACCATTAATCACTAGGCCCGCAGGGAGATGTTAGCAGTGAGATCAGAGAGAGAAAAACTGTGAAGATTTCGCCTTTTCCTATTCTACTGATGTTTACCCTCATTTTATTAGGTGGCCACGTTTGTTGCTCTTCCTACACTTGTACTGTGACACAGTCTAGGACTGGACGCTGTATTTTATTATAGTCCCAGGCATAAAGTCAGACAGCACAGAAACCGGTCGTTGCACACAACCTGCCCACGCCCGCCAACATGCCCCATCTACAAAAGGACACAAAGTGTTGGAGCAATTAAACGGGTCAGGCAGCATCTCTGGAGGACATTTTGGGTCAAAATCCTTTTACTCTGCTCCCAACTGCCTGTGTTTGGCTCATGTCCATCTAAATCTGGAACTGCAGATGCCGGTTTACAAATAAAAGACCCAAAGTGTTGGAGTAACTCAACAGGTCAGGCAGCATCTCTGGAAAACATGGAATGGTGACTTTTCAGATCAGGACCTAGAAGATCCATAGACAAAGTCTGTTGCGCGTAATGAGGTTAAAGAATCCATGAGATCTTTTCAGGAAACAAGTCTCATATAACAATTACAGCACGGAAACAGGCCATCTCGGCCCTTCAAGTCCGTGCCGAACAACTTTTTTCCCTTAGTCCCACCTGCCTGCACTCCTGCGTTTTTTTTATCATTCTCTAAGTCAGTTATCCATACACACATAGGGCAAGCACTATACGTAGAGTTACAATTGGCCAGAAAAACTAGAAAACTGGGGAGATAAAATCCATTCTTAATTTGAAGATAGACACAAAAACCTGGAGTAACTCGGCGGGACAGGCAGCATCTCTGGAGAGAAAGGGTTAGGGACATTTCGGGTCGAGACCCTTCTTCGGACTGGTTATGGATAAGGGAAACGAGAGATATAGACAATGATGTCGAGAGATAAAAAACAATGAATGTTTAAACCAGCATCTGCACTTCCATCCTACGCCATTCTTAACTCAAACCATAATACATTTGAGATAAAAATCGTTAACATTGTTTTAAAATCTTGGGCATCCTTTGAACACATAAAAATCTCACTGATCTCTTAACATTATTGAAACAACCTGTTGCTAAAGCGTATCTGCAGATTCAGAAACAAAAAAGATTAATATGGCTAAATATAAATTCTTCAAAACTTTTAATGCTTTTTCAATACTCCTGTATTCCTGTTGCTCATATTTCTATATTTAGTTATGCTTTAAGTGTAGATTGGTGTAGAGGACTCTTTCAAATCTTACGTAATGGCCAATTGTAAAATGTTAAGGTGCATTTTCAATAACAAAATGTTTGTCGCAACATTATATCATCCTCAAAGATGTCACTGAGCAACCCCCCCCCCCTGATTCCAATTAATCGGGCAAGAGATACATAAGTGTGAAAACGCACACCTCCAGATTCAGGGACAGTTTCTTCCCAGCTGTTATCAGGCAACTGAACCATCCTACCACAACCAGAGAGCGGTCCTGAACTACTGTCTACCTCATTGGTGACCCTCGGGCTATCTTTGATCGGACTTTGCTGGCTTTGTCTTGCACTAAACGTTATTCCATTTATCCTGTGTCTGTACACCATGGATGGCTCGATTGTAATCATGTATTGTCTTTCCACTGACTGGTTAGCACGCAACAAAAGCTTTTCACTGTACCTCGGTACACGTGACAATAAACTAAACTGAACTAATACTCCAGTACTTCTACTGGTCATATTTCTACACTCAGTTATGATTTTAGTACAGACTGTTGTAGAGGACACTTTCAAATCTTAAGTAACGATCCATTGTAAGATGATTACGTGCGTTTTCAAAATTGAAATATTTATCGCAGTTTTAACATCACCGAAAGAGTCACAGATAAGGCTCAGCTTCCAGTTAATTTCCTGTCCTTTCTAAGTAGGTCACTTTAAATTCTGATGTTGTCCCTTGCAACTCACACCAGTGGATCTCTTTGATGTGTTAGCACTGACAATAAGGTTTAATAGTCAGCGCTGCTGCCTCACAGCGCCGGAGACCCGGATTTGACCCTGACTACAGGTGCTGTCCGTATTGCATGTTCTCCCTGTGACACCGTGGGTTTTCTCCGGGTGCTCCGGTTTCTTCCCATGCTCCAAAAACGAACAGGTTTGTAGGTTAATTGGCTTTTGTAAAAATAAGTTACCTCTAGTGTGTGGGGGATAGAACTAGTGTTGGGGGCGATCGCTGGTCGGCACGGACTCGGTGGGGCTGAAGGGCCTGTTTCCACGCTGTATCTCTAAATATCTGTCCCGTTAGGACACCTGATGGCGGAGACCAAGTGTTAAAATCTGGTCTAAATTTTGTCTTCCTCAGTCCAGGTGCATCAAAACAAATCACCGTGCATAAGGTGATATCAGCTGCTACAATATATTGTTAAATCTGGGATCACTGTAGTCTGAGAAATCAATATTCATGCCGCTGGGTTGCCAGTGTGGGTGTGTATGTTAATTGGCCACACTAAATTGCCACAAGTATGCAGGAATTGGATAAGAGAGAGGATTGATCTAACTTCAAGTAACCCTTGGGGTGGGAGATTGCAACCTTCACGTGGTCCGCCCTGTTTCGACTAATGCGACCAACTCGACGTGCACAAACTGAAGATCAAATAGAACAAGTTGTCCAACAACTTTAGGCCGTACACGCCACACGGACGAAGAAGAAGAGGAAGTAACCCTTGCATCCCCTCTCTCTCCATCGCTCCCCCACCCAAGTCATTGTTCTGGTCTTGTTGAGTCTTCTTCTTCTTCTTTCGTGTGGCGTGCACAGCCTAAAGTTGTTGGACAACTTGTGCACGTCGAGTTGAATGCATTAGTCGAAACAGGGCGGACCACGTGAAGGTTGCAATCTTCCACCCCTTGTTGAGTCTCATTGTCTGTAACATGTTTTCACCTAGCCCACAGCTAATAGCCTGTCTCCTTTATCATCGTTACCTTTTTGCATATCTTTCATTCATTTGTTCGATATATCTCTACATCACCGTCTATATCTCTCGTTTCCCTTTCCCCTGACTATCAGTCTGTAGAAGGGTCTCGACCCGAAAGGTCATCTATTCCTTTTCTCCAGAGATGCTGCCTTTCCGGCTGAGTTACTCCAGCGTTTAGTGTCTGTCTTTGGTTTAAACCAGCATCTGCAGTTCCTTCCTGCACATCTCCATGGTCTGCATGGCTTAAATGAATTGAATGCTCAATCAACAAATCCTAATGACCATCTAAGCCTTGCAGAGAACATAACAAGTCAATCTCTGCTGGTTCCTTAAGGCACATCCATAGTTGACTCCCCTAAGGGTTATTCAATACAAAAAATAAAGATTACTTTAGAATTGAATGATTTGATTTTATTGTGCCTTATCCTATCGGGATGTATAATATCATGAGGGGAATTGATTTAGTGAATGCCCAGAGCATTGCGTTCAGTGTTGGTCACCCTGATATAGGAAGGATGTTCGTTGAAGTCTGAAGAAGGGTCTCGAACCCGAAACGTCACCTATTCCTTTTCTCCGGAGATGCTGCCTAAAACCTTTTTGCCAAGAGAATCGGTGGAATTCTCTGCCACAGGAGGCAGTGGATGCCAATTCACTGGATGTTTTCAAGAGAGAGTTAAGGGCCTGTCCCACTTGAGCATCATTTGCGTGTCATGCTACGCAACCTACAAAATTCTTAAGGGGTTGGACAAGCTAGATGCTGGAAGATTGTTCCCGATGTTGGGGGAGTCCAGAACAAGGGGTCACAGTCTAAGGATAAGGGGGAATTCCTTTAGGACCGAAATGAGGAAAACATTCTTTACACAGAGAGTGGTGAGTCTCTGGAATTCTCTGCCACAGAAGGTAGTTGAGGCCAGTTCATTGGCTATATTTAAGAGGGCGTTAGATGTGGCACTTGTGGCTAAAGGGATCAGGGGGTATGGAGAGAAGGCAGGTACGGGATACTGAGTTGGATGATCAGCCATGATCACATTGAATGGCGGTGCAGGCTCGAAGGGCCGAATGGCCTACTCCTGCACCTATTTTCTATGTTTCTATGTTTCTATGTCATTTACGCGTCACGATGCACAACGCACGTGTTGTGACGCACACGTGACGTGCCTGCGTGATGCGTAAATGACGCCCTTTAGAAATAGTTCTTATGGCTAATGGAATCAAGGGATATCGGGAGAAAGCAGGAATGGGGGCTCTAATTTTGGATGATCAGCCATGATCCGCTGATTTACTCCAGCATTCTGTGTCGATCATAGGAAGCATGTTGTTAAGCCAGAAAGAGTGCAGAGAAGATTTACGATAATGTTGCCAGGACTTGAAGGCCTGTGATCTCGGGAGAGGTTGGGCAGGATGGGGCTTGGGGCGTAGGAGGATGAGGGGGTGATCTTTTAGTGGCGTATAAGATCGTGAGAGAAATATCCAGAGATGGGGAATCAAGAAGATGAGCACCTACTGTAGGTTTAAGGTGAAAGGGGAAAGATTTAATAGGAACCCGAGGGGAATCTTTTAACTCAGATGGTGATGTGTACATGGAACGAGCTGCCGGAGGAGGTAGTTGAGGCTGCTGGAGAAATAAAATTTTAAAAGACATTTGGATAGGATACATGGGTAGGAAAGGTTGAGCGGGATATGGGGCAAACGCAGGCAAACGGGATTAGTTTCGAAGGGACATCTTGGTCGGTGGGGACAAGTTGGACTGAAGGGCCCGTTTCCGTGCTGTGTGACTCTGTGATTCTATGACTCGTTTTAAACTCGAACAAGACCACGATCGCCTGTTTGTCAATCTTCGCAAAAAGTATCAAGCGCATTAATTTACCAATATTGTATTGATATTGACCCTCAGACTTACTTGATATTTTTTTAATAACATCCAAAGGCCCGAATCATCCAGACAAGCTAAGGGGAAAGTTAAATTAAATTTAAATTAAATGTCAGCAAGTCACAGAGCCTCGAGCCTAAAGTGCTCTTTGAATATCAGATTGTAATTGGTATAAAGAAATTACTGCTGCCTGATAAAACATTGTATGAGTGTCCATTTATCTTCATAATAAGTAGAATGTCAAAAATATAATTTTATATTTTATTGAATGCGCAGACAGTAAATAGGCTGGTGCGATGTGAAATAGAAGATAAGACTTAGAAGAGTCACTTTATATTTCTGGGCATTTAATTGTGCAGCCAAGGTACTATATATCCTCGAAAATTAATTAACTGATTAAAAATAATGAGAATTAAAACTCTTGTCCAGAATTAAAGTTGTTGAGTCTAAGCTGCAACATTTATTTCCTCTCTGCATGACTAAGATCTTTTAAATGTCTCGATAATAATGAGAATTACTGCGCTAATATTGCGCTGGCAGCTAATAAAAACTAAATGCATTAAATGCACATAAAGATAACATTAACAGCACCTCATACTTCGCTTGGGTAGCTTACAACCCAGCGTTAGAAATGATTTCTCTAACTTCAAGTAACCCTCTCTCTCCATCCCTCCCCCACCCTGGTGGGTGTACTAGTTCCATTGTCGTCCTGGTGAGTTTCATTGTCTGTAACTCGTTTTCACCTGGCTCGTTTTCTCCTGGTGAACGTTTCCTTGTTCACCGTTACTTTTTTGCATATCTTTCATTCATTTGTTCTATATCTCTCCACATCACCGTCTATATCTCTCCTCTCCCTTTCCCCCCTGTCTATCAGTCTGAAGAAGGGTCTCGACCCGAAAAGTCACCTATCCCTTTTTCTCCAGAGATGCTGTCTGACCCGTTGTTACTCCAGCATTTTGTGTCTATCATCGGTTTCAACCAGCACCTGCAGTTCCTTCCTACGCATTAAGAGATCAGTTCAGCTTTTGAAAGGTTCTTGGGATTATCTGAACGTTGTCACTTGATTAGTTTCAGTTTCGGTTTTAGTAATTCAGCGCGGAAACAGGCCCTTGGACCCACGGAGCCCGCACCGACCAGCGATCCCCATTAACACTACCCTACACACACCAGGGACAAGTTACACATACACCAAGCCAATTAACCTACAAACCTGTACGCCTTTGGGGTGTGGGAGGAAACCGAAGATCTTCGGGAAAACCCACGCGGTCACGGGGAGAACGTACAAACCTCCTATAGACAAGCGCCCATAGCCATGATCGAACCCAGGTCAAAACCAGTCTGAAGAAGGGTCTCGACCTGAAACGTCACCTATTCCCTCTCTCCATAGATGCTGCCTCACCCGCTGAGTTTCTCCAGCATTTTTTGTCTACCTTAGATTTTTCCAGCATCAGCAGTTCTTTCTTAAACATATAAATAAAGCCATTCATTTTCCATGCTGGATATGTCAAAGCATCAAGAAGTGCTGCCATTACGGGGAAGAGTTAATTTGCACAATGAAAACACTGACAATCATCATAATAATAATCACCCTAATACTCTCTTGTCAAGAGATTGATTGAGGGTTTAATGAGTAGCTAAAGTTAACCGCCCTGTTCTTCATTGAACTATAGGCTGTGGTTTTATAAAAACCTGTGAGAACACACAGGGTCCTAGTTTGATTCATTGAAGGGTACAGCATGGAAACAGGCCCTTCGTCCCCCCCGAGTCCATGCCGACCATCGATCACCCGTCCTGTGCTATCCCACTTTCACATATACTAAATGAGGGGTAATTTACAGAGGCCAATTAACCTACAAACCCGCACGTCTTTGGGATGTTGGAGGAAACTGGAGCACCCGGAGGAAACCCACGCCATTACAGGGAGAACGTGCAAACTCCACACAGGCAGCGGTACAGTTGCTACTTTACAGCAATAGAGACCAGGGTTAAATCTGACTACAGGTGCCGTCTGGACGGACGGAGTTCGTACGTTCTCCGTGTGACTGTGTGGGTATTCTCCAGGTGCTCCGGTTTCCATCTACATCCCAAAGATGTGTGGGTTTGTAGGTTAGTTGGCCCTCTATAAATTGCCCCTCCTTCGAAGGGAGTGGATGAGAAAGTGGGATAACATAGAACTAGTGTGAACGGGTGATCGATGGTCGGCGTGGACTCGGTGGGCCGAAGGGCCTCGGTTTGGGACTTTGGCTTCTCCAAATTGTCCTTGCTGTATAGGATATGAAACTGGTCTAGTATAAAGGGGTGATCTTTGGTCAGCATGGACCCGGTGGGCCGAAGGGCCTGTTTCCTCACTGTATCTCTAAACTAAAACTAAACTAATCTAAAGTACACAAGAGCCACCACAATTTAGGCACCATCTTGTACCCTTTAAGTCTGAAGTTTATGTTTTATTTCAAATACAGCACAGGAACAGGCCCTTCAGCCCACAATGTCAACAAAGGGTGGTGGGTGTATGGAACAAGCTGCCGGAGGAGGGTAGTTGAGGCTGGGACTATCGCAACGTTTCAGAAACATTTAGACAGGTACATGGATACGACAGGTTTGGAGGAATAGGGGCCAAATGCAGGCAGGTGGGACCAGTGCAGATGGGACATGTGTAGCAAGGAACCACAGATGCTGGTTCGCATCGAAGATAGACACAGAGAGCTGGAGTAACTCAGCGGGCCAGGCATCTCTGGAGAGAGGAAATGGGTGACGTTTTGGGTCGAGACTCTTCATCAGACTGAGGGTCAGGGGAGAGAGAGAGACAAAGAGATATGGAAGGGTAAGGTGTGAACTTGGCAGATCAAAGGGGACGATGTTCAAGGAAAATGTAGAATGGTTCATTGTTAGCTCAGGGGAAGATGGCAACGAGGCATACACTCAGTAAAATGTAATCAGGAGGATTAGATGGATTAATAGACGAGGAATTGATAAACGCAAAGAGTGGGGGGGAACCAAGAGCCAGGTTTAAGATGAGAGAGGGAAAGATTGAACAGGAACCCGAGGGGCAACTTTTTCACTCAGAGGTTGGTCAGCACGGGCAAGTGGGCCCGAAGGGCCTGTTTCCATGCAATCTGACTCTATGACTCTAGGCAATAAACGTGCATGAGCACATTGCATCCTGTGCTGTGTTTGTGTTCCATAGCGGAGCTGGATAGGTTGGGTGTGAAAATCACACTGAGCCACCACTATTTATACCTTCGAAGCTCATGTAAGGTTAATGGCGTCGCACATGACCCTCAACAGCCCTCATCTAAGCTAGCGTTTATTTCAAGCAAACCACCACTGATCTTCCTAACAAACCGGTTAAAGACTTGTTAAAATATTCGCAGAGTGCAGACAAGCCGCCTCTCCGCAGCTGAAACAAAGCAGAGCTCTATAATTAGGTCATGAAAGCCGTCAGATATGCGCACTGCTTTTGGAGTGTTGCTACGCAATGTAATTTGCCAAAAATAAATTCCTTCCAGTTTTTAAAAGCTCTGTGACGTGGACTGAAAAAAAAAATCGAAGACTTATCATCGAAGAATTATCGAAGGCTGAATTCCGAAGACTTATTAACACCAGGATTAATTGGGGTGAATAGATAAAAGAGAGGAATAGATAGGATGCAGAGGCAAATTCTTTCACCCAGAGTTGGGGAATCGAGAGCCAGGGGGCATGGGTTTAAGGTGAGAGGGGAAAAGATGGGAACCTGAGGGGCAACTTTTTCCACGTTTTTCCATGAGCTGCCGGAGGAGGTCGTGGAGGCAGCCACAGAAACAACATTTAATTGACACTTGGACAGGTACATGGATAGGAAAGGTTCAGAGGGATATATAGAGGGGGTTTGTTTATTCGTTAGAGCGCAGGAAGACGGAGGCCTTATAGAGGTGAATAAGATCATGAGAGGGACAGGTAGGGCAAATGCACAGAATCACTTACCCAGAGTAAGGAAATCATGAATCAGGGGTCACAGGGTTTAAGGTGAGAGGCGAATGATTTAATAGGAATCTGAAGGGTGACTTTTTCCATGTAGTTGGTGGTGAGTCGAGATCGCCAGCGTTGGATCTCCGACCAGCGCGGCCTGTGGACTTCGGGAGCCGCAGTCTCCGGTAGCAAGCAGCCGTTTGGAAACTCCAAGATGCTGAGAATGTTCTTCCGAGGCCGTAGTTCCATCACTCCGGCGAGAGGGCCTGAAACATCGGGCGACTGCGGAGGCCTCAATAGGCCCCGACCACGGGTGAACATGGAGGAAGTGGACTGAACTTTGCTGCCTTCCCTCACAGTGGGAAATGTTGAACCCGCTGTGGGGGGTGGGGGGGGGGGGGGGGGGTGATGGGGGGGGGGGGGGATTTAAAAAAAAATGTTTAATGTTAAATTCTATAATGTTGTGTTTATTTTATTTGTGTGCTGCAATGGCAACTGAAATTTCACTGCATGTGACAATAAATAAATGTCCTTTGTCCTTTGGGTGTATGGAGCGAGCAGCCGGAGGAGGTGGTTGAGGCCGGTCCCATAACAACATTTGCAACAAATTATAAGATGCCAGCTGGCAAAGCGGCAGCGCATGAACACCTAAATGCTAAATCACCAAAGCAGTATGCAACGGAACTAAATTTAGTTTTGTTTATTGTCACGTGGTGCAGTGAAAAGCTTTTGTTGCGTGCTAACCAGCCAGCAGAAGGACTATACATGATGTTCAAGACGGAACTGCAGATGCTGGAAAATTGAAGGTAGACAAAATTACTGGAGAAACTCAGCGGGTGCAGCAGCATCTATGGAGCAAAGGAAATAGGCAACGTTTCGGGCCGAAACCCTTCTTCAGACTGAGGGGGGGGGGGGGGGGGGGGGGGGGCGGGAAGAATAAAGGAAGAGGAGAAGCAAGAGGGCTGAGGAAGAGCTGAGAACGGGAGGAGACAGCAAAGGCTACCGGAAATTGGAGAAGTCAATGTTCAGGCCACCGGGATGCAGACTGCCCAAACGGAATATGAGGTGCTGCTCCTCCAATTTCCGGTGGTGCTCACTATGGCAATGGAGGAGGCCCAGGACAGAATGGTCAGATTCGGAATGGGAGGGGGTGTTGAGGTGCTGAGCCACCGGGAGATCTGGTTGGTTAATGCGGACGGAGCGGAGGTGTTCGGCGAAACGATCGCCAAGCCTGCGCTTGGTCTCGTGTAGATCAGCTGACATCTAGAGCTGACATCTAGAGACTGTACATGATGCCTGTTTTCGTTCCAATGGATATCTGGTCTCTCTGCACCACTGATTCTGATAACCTTCCATAACCATGCATGCGTTCGGCAGCAATCCCACCTGTGAATGTTCTGTGTCTGATCTATGAGATACCTTATTTAAAAAAAAACCCAATTGACTTAATCTCAACGTCACTGGTGGAGCGGTGAGCTTCCAGTAGAGGTATTAAACCGGGGCTTGCCCAAAAAGACTGCAGGTTAGCGGCACAGTGGTGCGGCGGTAGAGTTGCTGCTTACCGCCCAAGAGACCCAGGTTCTAACCTGTCTGCGGGCGCTGCCTGTACGGACTTTGTACGTTCCCCCCCGTGATCTGCGTGGGTTTTCCTCGGGTGCTCCGGTTTCCTCCCACACTCCAAAGACGTGCAGTTTTGTAGGTTAATTGGCTTTCTATAAATGTAAATTGTCCCTAGTGGGCGTAGGATGCCGTTAGTGTTGGGGGATCGCTGGTTGGCGCAGACTCGATAGGCCGAAGGGCCTGATTCCGCTCTGTATCTCTAAACTAAACTAAACTAAACTAAATCCACGGCACAATTTCAAAAAAGAATGGGATAGTTTGCGCCAGTTTTTGGTGTTGAGGAGGATGACTGAACTTTGGTGCCTTCCCCCACAGTGGGAAACTTTGGTTCCGCTGTGTGGGGATGTTTGTGTTAAAGACTATCGTGTTCTGTGTTTTTATTAAAATTCGTATGGCTGTATGTTGACCACAAATTTCACTGTACCAATTGGTGCATGTGACAATGAATGTCTCTTGTCTTGTCTTGTCTTGTCTTGGTCAATATTTATCCGTCATAAGTTTATAACTTCATGAAGCACAGGAGCAGAAGTCGGCCATTTGGCCCATCAAGTCTACTCCGCCGTTCAATCGTGCCTGATCTGTCTTTTCCTCTCAACCCCATTCTGCTGCCTTCTCCCCATAACCTTTGATATCCTTACTAATCCAGTACCTGTCAATCTCCCAAAGGCTTGGCCTCCACGGGCACCTGTGGCGATGAACTCCACAGATTCTCTCAACGGACATCAGAATGACAGATAGTCTGGTTGTTCTCACCAAACCTCCTGGAGCAGGTTACTATGCAAACTGGTTAAACATTTCTTACATTCCTAAAGTGACTACCGGTACTCTTCAGAAAGTGGTTTCTGTGGTGCGAGATGCTTTGCAATATACCAACATTGATATGAATTCAAGGCAATCTTTCTTTCCCATGTGTAGTTTAGTTTAGTTTAGAAATACAGCATGGAAACAGGCCCTTTGGCCCACCGAGTCCGCGCCAACCAGCGATCACCCTGTACACTAAAGGGCCTGTCCCACCAGCATCCAACTCCATGCGATCAGCGCGACCTAACGTGGTCGCTTGAGCCGTCCAGCGTCGCGGGGCCGGTCCCACGTCAATCGCCGGAGCCGTGCGGAATTGTGCGGAGTTCGTGCCGACATCGCGCAGGGCTCCGAAAAACTGACCATGTTCAAAAATTCTGCGCGGCAACGGCTTGTCGGCTCGCAGTTGCCTCGACGCATTACACACCGCCTCGACGTCGTGCCTCCGTGAACCTATCTGTAGGTGCCTCCGTGACCCTCTATGTGTGTGGCTCCATGGCCCTCTTTGTGTGTGCCTCTGTGCCCCTCTCTGTGTGCCCCTCTCTGTCCTGGCGAACTTACCTTTAAGACTTCGCTCCAAGTTCGCCTCACTTTGCGCCACGTTGCGCCACTCACGCGACCTCCGCGCAGCCCTCGCTGCCGGTTTGGTCGCGTTTGCCGCATGCAGGCGCATGCTGGTGGGAACGGCCCTGTACGGGGATCACGCGATCTCCGCGCGGCCCCGCTGCCGGTTTGGTCGCGCTCAGCGCATGGAATCGCATGCTGGTGGGACAGGCCCTTAACACTATCCTGCTCACTAGAGACAATTTACAATTTTTTCTGAAGCCAATCAACCTACAAACCTGTGCGTCTTTGGAGTGTGGGAGGAAACCAGCGAACCCACGCAGTCACAGAGAGAATGCATAGTCAGATGTTTGGCACTGAGAGGCAGCAACTCTACCGCTGCACCACCATACTGCCCCATGATGGCTAACAAATGGAAACTCAGAATGGCAGAACTCATAAGGTCATAAGTGACAGGAGTAGAATTAGGCTGTGGGCTGTTCTATCTGAACATTAACAAGGTTTGTGTCTGTGAAAGTGTACTGTCTGGCCATAAGGGAAGACAACGTTAGTAAAGTGTAGTCCTGAAACTGAGCGAACATAGCTGCAAGTTCACACTTCATTCAAAGGATTCGATGTAACAATTAATAAAATGACCTAGTTTAGAAGCATTGCTTAGAAATGCAGACAGGTTATGTGATTGGGTTTTAATCTCATGATTTTAAATTCAATCAGATATAATTCACTTCAGTCTTTTGCCTTATTTGTTAATTAATTTATGACCAATTTAATCTCAGACGGACTTCCCTATTTGTCTCCACAAGTGATAGCCCATTCTAGCAATGTTACAAAATTTTGAGATTTAAAAAATCAAGTCTGCAATTTATCCCATCAGATAAAGCATAAAATGAAGTTTAATTTGACACCTAATTTACTTTCATATCTTCAGTATTAAGAAAGTTATGGCCATTTTCATACTCGGAAATGAGCATCTTGCTTCCCATTGCCTTTCAATTGACTTAACTCAAAAGCTGTGATCTGGAAAAGTTAAAAGTCCATAACATTCTTAAAAATTAAGAGAACTCAATGAAATTTTCAGTTATTATAGATTGAAGCATTCTGAAACAAATATTAAACAATCTTAATTGGATTACCTGAAATTAAAGCATATAATTAGTTAGTTATCTAATTGTAGCTAATTACAAAATTCAATGAGTAGATCTAAACATCTATCAATTTCTTAAGAAAATATAAACTTTTTTAAAATTGCCTAAGTGTCCAAATAACATTCACACAATAATCCACAATATAACATAATTTTTAAATCTCATTTTCATGAATTTCTGGGCCAATTGGAAGGAATTTACTGTTTAATGCCTGTAAATTAATGGCCATTTAAATCAACTAGCGAGTGGGGTTTAGTGGAATGCGGTGGATTAGAACGTTGCGGTTAGCGGTGAAGTCGGGGGGAAAAATACTGGGGGTTCATACATTTTTTGGGGACCCCATTTATTATTAATGCCTCCCGAAAAACCAACTTTTAATATAAAAATAAAGTATTTACCTTTTTTTCTCCCCTACGGAAAATGCTTCCGGTTGTCTGCGCTCACGGCTTTTGAAGGTGATTTTTAAATTACTCTAGTTAATAAATAATGTAGAGTAATTTAAAAATACCACCATTCATGAAATGTCGGAGCGATTTTTCTTCAGCAACCAAATCACCCGACATTCATCGATTATCCAGGCCTGTTGAAAAACGGCACTTTAAGCCCGCCCCCCTCTGCAAGGCGCGAAAGTCACGCACACGGGGAGCGGCAGAAGTGCAGCGCCGGTAAAGGTACGTTTTGTAACATACCTACCCATTCTGCCCATCAAGTCTACTCCGCCATTCAATCATGGCTTATCCATCTTTTCCTCTTAACCCCATTCTCCTGCCTTCTCCAATAACCCCTGACACCCCTACTAATCAAGAATTAGTCAATCGCCATCTTAAAAATATCCATTAACTTGGCCTCCACAGCGTTCTGTGGCAATGAATTCCACAGATTCACCACCCTCTGACTTAAGAAATTCCTCTTCATCTCCTTTCTAAAGGAACGTCCTTTTATTCTGAGGATATGGCCACTGGCCCGAGACTCTCACACTAGTAGAAACATCCTCTCCACATCCAGGCCTTTCACTATTCGGTAAGTTTCAATGACGGCCCCCCTTCATTCTTCTAAACTCCGGTGACTACAGACCCAATGCCTCAAAAATACTAAGCAGTTAGTGGGAGAGAAAATAGCATGTGGGAGGCGTTTGCATTGGATGTTCTCCAGTGAAGAAGACTGCCAGGCAGCTGAGAGATATGCGACCATCACTAGTAGGGCCCCGATCCAGGCCAGCCGTCTGTTTTACCCTGAGGGTGAGTATGCCATGTGGCAGCAGTGCGTGGCCATGCCTTGTCAGGCCTTAATTTAAAGCTACCTCATACAGGCGAGGTCGTTCCAAGCTTGGTACCATGACAGCGTGACATCTTCCAACAATTTTACACAACAGTTGGTTTCAGCAAAATTCTGAGCTTTAGACTTTAGTCATACAGCGCGAAAACAGTTACCTAAAAGTGGACAGCTGGATATCCTATAGTTGGGAGCACTTGTTGTTGAATCGAGACTTGCATCAAATTCTCCTATTTCAGGCAACTCTTGCTTTCTTTCTTTGGGTTAGTTAGTTTAATTCAGATATACAGGCTCTTCAACTCACCGAGTCCACAACGACTAACGATGCCCTATAACATTATCCTACACACACACTAGGGGCAATTTTATAGTTTTTACCGAAGCCAATTAACCTACAAATCTGCACGTCATTAGAGTGTGGGAGGAAACCGGAGCACCCGGAGAAACTCCACGCAGGTCACAGGGAGAACGTGCAAACTCCATATAGCCAGCACCCGCAGTCAGGATCAAACTCGGCCGTTTTAGTTTTACTTTTAGTTTTGGAGGTACTGTGCGGAAACAGGCCCTTCGGCCCACCGGGTCTGCGCTGACCAGCGATCCCCGCACATTAACACTATCCTACACCCACTAGGGCCAATTTTTACATTTACCAAGCCAATTAACCTACAAACCTGTACATCTTTGGAGCATGGGAGGACAATAGACAATAGATGCAGGAGTAGGCCATTCGGCCCTTCGAGACAGCACCACCATTCAATGCCGAAGATCTCGGAGAAAACCCACGCAGGTCACGGGGAGAACGTACAAACTCTGTACAGACAGCACCCGTAGTCAGGATCGAACCTGGGTCTCCGGCGCTGCATTCGCTCTGAGGCAGCAACTCTACCGCTGCGCTATTGTGCTGCCTCAAAGTGGAGTTACGTAAAGTGCATCGCTTGTTTCTTTTGGGATGGTGCAGAAGAAAGTCCACACAGGCAGGTCCTGAGGTCAGGATCGAACTCGGGTCTCAGGCGCTGTGAACTGAGACTGTGTGCAAGATGTCATGGTGAGCACGCTCTTGCCAGGGAAGCAATATCTGCTTCCATCAGTTGATAAGTACATAGAATCTAGGAGCAGAATTAAACTGTTCAATCAAGTACAGCCTGCAGTAGACAGCAGATAGTTCATGATCGGGATATATTTTGATCACTTAGCTATAATCAGTTTATAATTTTACACGTTGTTATTATGCTATACTGTCAATTATTAGTGCAGAACAAAATAATGGCTATGAAAACCTTTTTTCCGAGATTTGTTCATTTTATCGACATTTTATCTAAAGGAACTGCAGATGCTGGTTTACACCAGCATCCAGGGCGATGCATGAAGAAGGTGGACGCAAAATACTGGAGGAACTCAGCGGGACAGGCAGCATCTCTGGAGAGAAGGAATGGGTGACGTTTCGGGTCGAGACCCTTCTTCACCCCCGCAGACTTCTTCAGGTCTGAAGAAGGGTCTCTGCCTGAACGTCACCCATTCCTTCCCTCCAGAGATGCCGCCTGTCCCGCTGATTAATCAGGTTAGACACGCTTTTTGTGTCTAACCTGATTAATCTTATTCTTCATCCTCCCTTAAGGGGCTGTCCCACTTGGGCGAACTAATTGGTGAGTTTAGAAGAGTTTAAAAAAATGACATGTTGAAGACCTCCTTCGACTATGTTGAAGACTAGCTACGACTAACTTTGGGAAAATTGGACACCGAATAGTGGAGAGTGAAGACGACCTCCTTCGACCTCCTTCGACCTCCCTTCGACTATGATGAAGACTATCTACGACAACCTTCGACTATCCTCGATTACCTACGACTAACATGCCGACCTACTACGACTAAACCTACAGGTAAAAAAAGTATCGATTTTTTCATGGTGACCTTTTTTTACTCGCGGGCATTTTTTAACATGCTGAGGCCTTGAGTACGCGGAGACCACTCTCGAGCATGAAGGAGAGTTACGAAGACCTCCTAAGACCTTGTGTCGACCATGCTGCGAGTATGAGTCGAGGGCAAACTCGGCAGAACTCGCGGATTAGGTCGCTGAAGTGGGACAGGCCCTTAAGACTTGCTTAAGGAGACAAAGCAGTTCTTTAGACTGTCGCCTTTCAACTTTTGAGATACAGCGTGGAAACAGGCCCTTTCTACTTCTATACCATGAGAGTGTGGCCAGGGTGGTGTGGGTCTCTGATGATGCTGGCTGCCTATTTGAGGCAGCGCCTCCTGTCAATCCCTTCGCTGGTGGGGAGGTGAGAACCCGTGATGGAGCGGGCAATGTCCACCACTCTCTGTCATCTTTGTGCCTGGGTGTTTGAATTTCCTAATAAAACTGAACATCCATTTGACTGTTGGGGGAAATGTGATAATCACTGAGGCTGGTTTTCAACAAGCTTGATGTCTATTATGAAGCAGTCATTTTTACTTTTAATTTTGTAAATGTCACCTATTCCTTCTCTCCAGAGATGCTGCCTGAACTGCTGAATTATTCCAGCGTTTTGCGTCAATCTTCGCTGTTTAGTTTAGCTTAGTTGAGAGATAGAGCATGGAAACAGACCCTTCGGCCCACTGGGCCCATGCCAACCAGCGATCCCCGCACATTAACACCATCCTACACCCACGAGGACCAATTTTTACATTTACAACAAGCCAATTAACCTACAAATCTGTACGTCTTTGGAGTGTGCGAGGAAACCGAAGACCTCGGAAAAAAACCTCACGCAGGTCACGGGGAGAACATGCAAACTCCGTACCGAAGTCGGGATCGAACCCGGGGCTCCGGGGCTACATTCGCTGTGAGGCAGCAACTCTACCGCTGCGCCACCGTGGCCGCCCTTAAAACCAGCATCTGCAGTTCCTTCCAACACAAGATTAATCAGGTGATTGTACTGAACCTGTGTGGAAAAGCCATTGTTCGTGCATCAGGCTTGCAGTTCCCTGGGTATTGTCCCATTCTAACCGTACCCTATCAGCAACGATGCCTCGTGGCAGCACGGTGTTCCCTGCACCGTGACTATTTTAGCGCCGTCTCAGACAGGTATATTTCATGATGAGCTCTCTCTGGGGTTTATAAACTCGCTGTCACCACAACCTGACCGGCAAATTAACTCTCTGCTCCTCACACCGCAAATGAAAGTTGCTGCAATATCTATGTGAAAGCAAAGTCGACTTTCACTCTATTCTAACTCGGCACATTTACTCTTTCCCACAGGAATGGTGTTGCCATGCAGAGCACCCGGTCCGCTGCTGGTGACAGCTCGTGCTGATGTTAAAATGGGGCTTAGCTGCGTTTTGGGACAAGGCACACGTCCCACCGTCGGGTCCAGTTTAGATGGAGCAGCTGCCCACCGGTAGACCATTTGCTATCGTCCGAGCCTCATGGTGTGAGCTGAACTGTGAACGTCACCTATCCATGTTCTCAAGAGACGCTGCCTAAGCCGTTGAGATACTCCAGCACTTTGCGTCTACGTGTCTATCACTGTGTCTAAAGATGTGTGTGAAGATGTGTCTATCATTGGTAGAAACCAGCATCCGCAGTTCATTTTCATTATATAATGAATTCTCTTGTACTGCCGAGATATAATGAATTCTATTAGATTGTCAAGATAATATGAATTCTCTTGGCCTAGTGAGATATGATGAATGGGCAATGGTGTCTTTATTGTCAGGTGTACCAGCTACAGTGAAATACATTTTTTGCATGCCGGTCCACAACACTATCCCGGTGCATAAACACAATTGCCCCAGTTAATGCAGTATCTACACAACAACGCACCAAGTCCACTATTATAGCACAATTTTACAGTCCCAGCTGCACACAGCCACGAAGACAGTCTCTTGGACTTGTGAGATATAATGAATTTTGTTGGAGATAATATGAATTGTCTAGGATGAGCAAGAGATAATGAATTCTCCAGGTCTAGTGAGATATGAAATCTCTGAGATATAATGAATTCTCTTGGACTAGTGAGATATAATGAATTCTCCTGGAGATATAATGAATTCTCTTGGAGTGGCAAGCCTGAGAGACTGGCAGGCTGAGGTTTGATCGCACCCCCCCCCCCCCCCCCCTCCCCCCAGACTCAGCCTGCAAGGAGCCGGACACACAAGCTGCATTCCGCAGAGAGTGGCAATGCATCAGCTGCAACATCTGCGCTGCTCCGAGCTTGCAGCTCTATCTGTTAGATAGATAGAGGATTGGGGATGATCAGCCATGATCACATTGAATGGCAGTGCTGGCTCGAAGGGCCGAATGGCCTACTCCTGCACCTATTGTCCATTGTCTATTGTCTATATAGCTCTTAGGGCTAAGGCAATCGAGGGATACGGGGAGAAAGCAGGAACAGGGTACTGATTCTGGATGACCAGCCGTGAACATATTGAATGGCGGTGTCGGCTCGAAGGGCCGAATGGCCTACTCCTGCACCTACTTTCTATGTTTCTATGTTTCTATCTGCATCAGGTGGCAGGTCGCAGTCAGGAGATGCCAGTTGACTCATGGACCTCTTCCACGCAGGTGTTCAAGATGGGGAAAAGGCCCCCCGGGAACCCTGCTTGGATACCGCCCAGTGTTACAAACCCTCTTCACCACTCCCTTCCACCTTCTCCTCCTACTATCCCTGCCGACTGCTCATCGCCCCCGTCTTGTTTAGTTCAGTTTACAGATGGTACATGGAAACGGGCTCTTCGGCCCACCGAGTCCATGCCAACCATCGATCACCCGTTCACTCCCTCTCTATGTTATCCAACTTTCTCATCCACTCCGTGGACGGTGGGGGCAACTTTGCGGAGGCCAATTAACCTGCAAAGCCAAACCTCTTTGGGATGTGGGAGGAAACCGGAGCACCTGGAGGAAACCCACGCGGTCACAGCGAGAACATGCAAACTCCGCAGAGACAGCACCCAAAGTCCGGATCAAACCCGGGTATCTCGTGCTGTGAGGTAGCATAAGTTCATAAGTCATAGGAACAGGAGTAGGCCATTCAGCCCATCAAGTCTACCCCGCCATTCAACCACAGCTGATCTATTTTACAATCTCTACTGCCTTCTCCCCATAATCCCTGACACCCGCACTAATCAAGAATCGATCTATTGCTGCCTTGAAAATGCCCGATGACTTGGCCTTGATGGTGCATTCCATTCCACTTCACCCGCTGCGCCACTGTGCCGTCCCTGAGCAGCATAGAACATCCATTAGTTGGACCGTGTCAGGGAGTGACTGGCTTATGCAGCAACCATGATGTCGGGAAGATTTCTTCCCAGCATCTAAAGCACCAACCCCCTGCAGACGTTTGGAACTGAAGTAACCATGGAAACACCAAACGTGCGGCAAGAATCAAAAGACGTTACCCAATGACTAACCTGTGAGTAGGAGATGATCATGTTAGCTTGCATTTCTGAAGTTCCTCTCTGTTCCTGGACCACATGTTCGGCCCTGTGTGGACATCAGCTGCTCAACTTCAACATAAGACATCCTAAAATTAAAATGGTATTCTTCCAATGTTGGCCAATAATGTAGAAAATAGTCCCTCAACTGCCCAACATACGATGAAAGAATGGGTCGGCTGGGCTTGTATTCACTGGAATTTAGAAGAATGAGAGGGCATCTTATAGAAACATATAAAATCCTTCAGGGATTGGACAGGCTAGATGCAGGGAAAACGGTCCCGGTGTTGGGGGAGTCCAGAACTGGGGGGGGGGGGGGGAGGTCACACACAGTTTAAGAATAAGGGATAGGCCATTTATGACTGAGATGAGAAAACACTTTTTCACCCAGAGAGTTGTGAATGTGTGGAATTCTCTGCCACAGAAGGCAGTGGAGGCCAATTCACTGGATGTTTTCAAGAGAGAGTTAGATATAGCTCTTAGGGCTAGCGGAATCAAGGGATATGGGGATAAAGCAGGAACGGGATACTGATTTTGGATGATCAACTATGATCATATTGAATGGTGGTGCTGGCTCGAAGGGCCAAATGGCCTACTCCTGCACTTATTTTCTATGTTTCTAAAGGCCCTTTAAAATCCTGTCCTGATATAGGGCTGTGGATTATTGTTGGTATCGTATTATTAATAACACCCGTATCGAAATACAACAAAGAGCGTTCGCGTGCTATCCGATTAAATCAGAATATACTCTCCATGAATACAATCAAGCCAAAGGCAGAGAAAATAGGAAGAGAAAAGAGAAAAATACCAGGAATTTACGCGGACGTTGCCAGGAGTTGAGGGTCTCAGCTATAGGGAGAGGTTGAGTAGACTGGGACTCTATTCCTTGGAGCGCAGGAGGTCGACGGGAGATCTCATTGAGGTGTATAAAATCATGAGAAGAATAGATCACGTAGATGCACAGAGTCTCTTGCCCGGAGTAGGTGAATCGAGGACCAGAGGACACAGGTTTAAGGTGAAGGGGAAAAGATTTAATAGGAATCTGAGGAGTAACACAAAGGTGGTGGGTGTATGGAACGAGCTGCCAGAGGAGGTAGTTGAGGCAGGGCCTATCCCAACGTTTAAGAAGCAGTTGGACATGTACATGGATAGGACAGGTTTGGAGTGATATGGACCAAACGCAGGCAGGTGGGACTAGTGTAGCTGGGACATGTTGGCTGGTGTTGTCAAGTTGGGGCTGAAGGGCCTGTTCCACACTGTATCACTATGATTCTGGCTACAACCAGAGGGCAGAATATCGTTTTGCAGCATTACTGTCATTGAAGAGAATATTGTTAGTGTTTCTGGAAATCCGGATAGATTTACAATGAAATGTATGCAGATTTAATAAAGTGGAGCGATTATATTGGACTATATGATTCCATATAGTGTTCCATATTAATCTTTAATGTTTGATGTGTCATTCCTAACTGTTATTGTATGTCATGTTGTCACTTGCGGGTGGAGCACCAATGCAAATTCCTTGTATGTGAATACTTGGCCAATAAACTTATTCATTCATACCTCTTGATTTTGCTGAATAATCATTGAGACTGGAATTGTACTTGTCACAAGTGGAATTGCAGAGTGAAATTCGTTGTGCATCTTTACACATGCGGGCGTCAATAAATCATCTCCAACATCAAGGAATAGAGGGAAATGGGCCAAGTGCAGGCACACATTCAGTTTAGCCAGTTTAGGCCAGTTCATTGGCTATATTTAAGAGGGAGTTAGATGTGGCCCTTGTGGCTAAGGGGATCAGAGGATATGGAGAGAAGGCAGGTACGGGATACTGAGTTGGATGATCGGCCATGATCATATTGAATGGCGGTGCAGGCTCGAAGGGCCGAATGGCCTACTCCTGCACCTAATTTCTATGTTTCTATGTTTAGGGCGGCACGGTGGCGCAGCGGTAGAGTTGCTGCCTTACAGCACCAGCGACTCGGGTTCGACCCTGACTCCCGGGTTCGATCCTGTACGGAGTTTGTGCGTTCTCCCTGTGAGCTGCATGGGATATCTCCGGGACGCTCTGGTTTCCGCCAGCGCTCCAAAGGTGTGCCTGTCTGCAGGTTAATGAGCTTCGGTAAAAATTGTCTCTGGTGTGTGCAAGACAGTGTGCCGGTGTACGGGGATCGCTGGTCAGTGCAGACTCGGTGGGCCGAAGGGCCTGTTTCTGCACCGTACCTCTAAGCTTGAAGCCGAACTAAACTAGAGCACAGGAGAAGAAAACGGCACTGCAAGGAATTCAAGGTTGCTGAGAACAAATGAGTATTGTTTGCCTGGCCCAGATCTGGAAACTAATCACGGACCTAGGGACTGAAGCTAGCAATTTCTTGGCCTGAAAGGCTCACCTCATCTTTGTTAATCAGACGATCCATTGGGGAACAGCAATGTGATTATTTTTATTGGAGCTAAAACAACACACACCCAATATCCATACAGAGAGTTATTCCAAGATAAAGATGTTTCAAGATCTTATGTCAACATTATCCAGCTGTTAATATAAAAAGTATCCAGTTCTGCTGCATGAACATCCTGTTATTTTTCAACCAATGCATCAGATTCGGTCTTTGATATTAACCAATTGTGCACGTTGTCCTTATTACCTATTAAAGCAAATTGTTTTTGCTATTTCTAGAAGTGGTATCCCCTGCTGGGTCCCTGCAACTTAAATATTCTATTTATTAGGCCTTCTTTCCATTGCAAATCTTTTGAAGTAGAAATGATCTTGGATACGGGAGCCTTTAGATCAGCCCTGTGTAAAACATATGTCAGGATACTCAGGATTTTTGAAGTCAATACAGCTGAATGCTGAGACACAAGGAACTGCAGATGCAGAGGAAGACACAAACAATCTCCCAGATGTACTAGAGGACCGAGGATCCCTAGGGAGACAGAGGAACTGAAAGAAATTTGCATTAGGCGAGAAATAGTATTGGGTAGACCGATGGGACTGAAGGCTGATAAATCCCCAGGGCCTGATGGTCTGCATCCCAGGGTCCTCAGGGAGGTGGCTCTAGAAATTGTGGATGCATTGGTGATCATTTTCCAAAGTTCTTTCGACTCAGGATCAGTTCCTGTTGGATGGGCGGGTAGCTGATGTTATCCCACTTTTTAAGAAAGGAGTGAGAGAGAAAACAGGGAATTGCAGACCAGTTAGCCTGACTTCGGGTGGTGGGGAAGATGCTGGAGTCAATTATTAAAGATGTAATAATGGGGCATTTGGATAGCAGTAAAAAGATTGGTCCAAGTCAGCATGGATTTATGAAGGGGAAATCCTGCTTGACTAATCTGGAATTTTTTGAGGATGTGACAAGTAAAATGGACGAAGGAGAGCCAGTGGATGGAGTGTATCTGGACTTTCAGAAAGCCTTTGACAAGTCCCCACACAGGAGGTTAGTGGGCAAAATTAAAGCACATGCTATTGGGGTTAGGGTGTTGACATGGATAGAGAATTGGTTGGCAGACAGGAAACAAAGAGTAGGAATAAACGGGTCCCTGTCAGAATGGCACGCAGTGGCGAGTGGAGTGCCGCAAGGCTCGGTGTTGGGTCGCAACTATTTACAGTATATATTAATAATTTAGATGATGCAATTAAAAGTAACATTAGCAAATTTGCAGATGACACAAAGCTGGGTGGCAGTGTGAATTGCAAAGAGGATGCTAGGAAGTTGCAGGGTGACTTGGACAGGTTGCGTGAGTGGGCAGATGCATGGCAGATGCAGTATAATGTAGATAAATGTGAGGTTATCCACTTTTGCGGCAAGAACAAGGAGGCAGATTATTATCTCAATGGTGTCAGATTAGGGAAAAGGGAAGTGCAACAGGACCTGGGTGGCCTTGTACACCAGTCACTGAAAGTAAACATGCAGCTACAGCAGGCAGTGAAGAAAGCTAATGGCATGTTGACCATAACGAGAGGATTTGAGTGCAGGAGTAAGATTCAAGATTCAAGAGAGTTTATTGTCATGTGTCCCTGATAGGACAATGAAATTCTTGCTTTGCTTCAGCACAACAGAACATAGTAGGCATGACTACAGAACAGATCAGTGTGTCCATATACCATTATATAAATATATACACACATGAATAAATAAACTGATAAAGTGCAAATAAACAGCTAATGGTCTATTAATGTTCAGAGTTTTGTTTGAGTTGAGTTTAATAACCTGATGGCTGAGGGGAAGAAGCTGTTTCTGAACCTGGACGTTGCAGTCTTCAGGCTCCTGTACCTTCTAGCTGAAGGTAGCGGGGAGATGAGTGTGTGGCCAGGATGGTGTGGGTCCTTGATGATGCTGCCAGCCTTTTTGAGGCAGCGACTACGATAGATCCCCTCGATGGTAGGGAGGTCAGAGCCGATGATGGACTGGGCAGTGTTTACTACTTTTTGTAGTCTTTTCCACTCCTGGGCACTTCTGCCCAGAAAGAGGTCCTTCTGCAGTTGTACAGGGCCCTGGTGAGACCACACCTGGAGTATTGTGTGCATTTTTGGTCTCCTAATTTCCGGCTATTGAGGCAGTGCAGCGTAGGTTAACAAGGTTAATACCCGGGATGGCGGGACTGTCATACGAGGAAAAATTGGTAAGACTGGGCTTGTATTCACTGGAATTTGGAAGGATGACAGGATATCTTATAGAAACATATAAAATTATAAAAGGATTTTTTTGGGGGATTTTTCTTCTCTCTCTCTCTCTCTCTTTCTTTTTTTATTACTCTTAATCTATATTAAAAAAAAACTATTAGAGGCAGAATGATTCAATTGATAATATTAATAATGTATGATTGATGTACACGAAATACTTCTACCATAATATGTGTTTGCCAATTTATTGTTTACCTCTAATAAAAATATATTAAAAATAAATAAATTATAAAAGGACTGGAAAAGCTAGATACAGGAAAACTGTTCCCAATTTTGGCGGAGTCCAGAACCAGCGGCCACAACCTAAGAATAAAGGGGAGGCCATATAAAACTAAGTTTGAAAAAACTTTTTCACCCAGAGAGTTGTGAATTTGTGGAATTCTCTGCCACAGAGGGCAGTGGAGGCCAAATCACTGGATTAATTTAAAAGAGAGTTAGATTAGAGCTCTAGGGGCTAACGGAATCAAGGGATATGGGGAGAAGGCAGGCACGGGTTGCTGATTGTGGATGATCAGCCATGATCACAATGAATGGCAGTGCTGGCTCAAAGGGCTGAATGGCCTCCTCCTGCACCTATTTTCTATGTTTCTATGCCCGAATCCTGAGTAAAAGACAAAGCGCTAGAGTAACTCACCGGGTTCAAAAGTTTATAAGCGACATGAGCAGAATTAGGCCATTCGGCCCCACAAGCCTACTCCAACAAGCAATCATGACTGATCTATCTCTCCCTCCTAACCCCATTCTCCTGCCTTCTCCTCATTGGCGATCCTTGATTGGACTTTGCTGGCTTTACCTTGCCATAAATGTTATTCCCTTATCATGCATCTGAACACTGCAAATGGCTCGACTGTAATCATGTTTTGTCGTTCCGTTGGCTGGTTAGCATGCAACAGAAACTTTCCACTGTACCTCGGTACACGTGACAATAAACTAACCTTAAACTGAACTGAACATAAAAATGTGTTCAACGTATGAGATTTGGTTGAGAATGGCTGACTAATCATGGATCTTGTCAGGATGAATAACCCTAACAGTGAACTCGTTCCGATTCCCATCATGATGACAGGACGTTGTTTATATCCCCGCACTTAAACAGTGACTCGGACACCGGACATTCGCCGCTGGGAATTTTTGGGCTTTGAGTCCTGGGGTGATAGAGATCGACGGTTATGGGCCCAGCACGGGAAGGTGGGGCTGGCGTAGCTGGGACATGTTGGTCGGCGTGGACAAGTTGGGCCGAAGGGCCTGTTTCCACCAACATGTCCCAGCTATGCCAGCCCCACCTTCCCATGCTGGGGCCCAAAATCGTCTAACTTATCCAAAAACCTATCTTATCCATGTACCTGTCCAAATGTCTCTTAAACGTTACGATAGTGCCTGCTTCAACTACCCCCTCCTTGTGTTGGAGTTCTCTGCTTCTAGGTCATCCCAATCAATAGGATGGATGATATAAAAGATTCAGTATATCTTATTACTAGTCTTACTAAATTGGATGATCCTCGTTACCCACTCTTCCAACAGACTCAGGGGATATGGGGAGAAGGCAGGAACGGAGTACTGATTTTGGATGATCAGCCGTGATCCCATCATCACCCACTCTCCCAGCTACACTAGTCCCACCTACCAGCATTTGGTCCATATCCCTCCAAACCTGTCCTGTCCATGTGCCGGTCTAACTGTCCAGGCACCAAAGAGGTTAAAATCCAGAAATAGCTTCCTACATGCAGTTCAACCCCTGAATGATAACCTGTAGGATAGAAGCTTGGGTGACACGCCTACAATCAAAACCCCACACACTGACACTATACCCTGAGGAGTCCCTTCCATTGGGAGTGAAAGAGACATGGTCAGTCCGGCTCTGCCTCAACCGCCTCAGAACATGGGTGGGACGGTGCAAAGCCCTCATGCAGAGGTGGGGGCACAACTGGATGGGACTGGGGGGAGGCAACCCAAACTGTGGAGCACTTATTTACCTGCCCTCTCCTCCCAGAGCCCCGCAAACCAGAAGGCCTCAAGGTCTTCAACCCACATGCCAGAGCCTGCGTTATGCAGTGGCTTGGAAAAGTGTAGCGACAAGACAAGAAGGAGGAGACTAAACTGGAAAAGAAGCTGAGCTGGAGACACATCCGTCTGAAGAAGGGTCCCGACCCAAAAAGGGCGGCACAGCACCAGAGACCCGGGTTCGATTCTGACTATGGGTGCTGTCTGTATGGAGTTTGTCCGTTCACCTCGTGACCAGGTGGGTTTTCTCCGGGTGCTCCGGTTTCACCTCCCACACTCCAAAGACGTGCAGGTTTGCAGGTTAATTGGCTTCTGTAAAAACATTGTAACCTGGCCCTGGTGTGCAGGATAGTGTTAGTGTACGGGGTGACCTCTGGTCGGCGCGGAGTCGAACAGCCAAAGCGCTGTATCTCTAAAGTCTAGAGTCTGATGTTTAAAGTAGTCTGTCCATCTTCTCCACAGATGCTGCCTGACCCGCAGAGTCATCCAAGGCATCTTAGCTATGGTCAAAACCCTGGACTTGGAAAGAGCGGCCAGCTGTTTAGCTTTGACACAGTCCATCCAACGGAACATTGAAACAAACACACTTCTTATTGCACACCTCCGATAGTTGGAAGGATAATGTCACAGTGTCATAGAGTGATACAGCGTGGAAACAGGCCCTTCGGCCCAACTCGCCCAACATGTCCCAGCTACACTAGTCCCACCTACCAGCATTTGGTCCATATCCCTACAAACCTGTCCTATCCTATCCATTCCCCATCGTGGAGCTGGCTGGCGAGCGAGCACTGCAACTTATCATTTCACTGCACATCTCGTATGTGTATGTGACGAATAAACTTGACTTGACAATAAATGGTATTGTATGGGATTGCATGGTACCTGTCTAACTGTTTCTGAAATGTTGGGACAGTCCCAGCCTCCTCTGCAGCTTATTCCATACACCCACCACCCTATGTGTGAAAAAGTTACCCCTCAGATTCCCATTAAATCTTTTCCTCATCTCTTAAAACCTACGTCCTCTGGTCCTCGATTCACCTACTCTGGACAAGAGACTCTGTGCATCTACCCGAGCTATTCCCCTTATGATCTTACACACCTCTACAAGATTACATCCAGAAAATGTTTAAAATTTAAAAAAAAACTAAAATCATACGCTTTCTATCTGACACTGAAGCATTTCTTTCTCAGGGGAATGGCATCTTGAATGAGTAAATTGACACCAAAATCAGGTATGACTAAAAATTCGACAGCGTCCATGAAATATCTGAAATTGCAGCATGGTTGTTAAGTATCTGCGACTATAAATAAAGGAAAGAAAAAAGTGAAATTTGCATTGCCGAAATGAGTTTTCCTGATGTTGTAATTAACAGAAGACAAAGATTGTCAATGTACTGGCTGCATTCAGATAGAGAGCGTCAAAGGCTCAGTTGATCCTGAAACACATGATTATTAAATGTGTTCCGCAAAGATATACAAATATATGTATCTGCCATTTTAATCTCTGCACAATTAGTTTAACACCGGCTATAAAAATGGTCCATGAGATGATGCTGGGTTTTGCTGAGTAGATGACTTGCAATGTTTAGTCAATGATGGAGCCTAGTTTATGATGTTGGTGGGGTGATTAGATAATGTGTTGGCTACAAACTGTGAATCACCCTTTCAACTACACCCTTCCTCCACCTTTATGCTTCAGTGATTCGGCTTGTACTCGCTGGAATTTAGAAGATTGAGGGGGGATCTTATAGAAACTTACAAAATTCTTAAGGGGTTGGACAAGCTAGATGCTGGAAGATTGTTCCCGATGTTGGGGGAGTCCAGAACAAGGGGTCACAGTCTAAGGATGTGGCCCTTGTGGCTAAAGGGATCAGGGGGTATGGAGAGAAGGCAGGTACGGGATACTGAGTTGGATGATCAGCCATGATCACATTGAATGGCGGTGCAGGCTCGAAGGGCCGAATGGCCTACTCCTGCACCTATTTTTCTATGTTTCTATGTTTCTATTTCTAAGATGCATGTAGTAACAATTTCATCAATGTTGCTCAAAAAACATCTGTAAAGCCATTTCGAAAAGAAGGCACGTATTGTTAGAATAGCTAGGAACAAGGAACCCAGCTCGGAATAGTGAATCCGAGAAAACCTTGGTTTTCTATTGCTTGCTGCAAATAAAATTCAAAGGGCATAATATGGGGCATGAGGGCGAAATGATAGGATTGACGATGGAATAATTACCTGGAATTTACAACTATAGATGGCGGTGTGAAGGAGTCACAGAGTTATGCAACATGGATTTAGGTCATGTCAGGGGGATTCCCCCCCCCCACCCCGCCACGATTACCATGTAATCCCGTGCTATCCGCTCCCTGGTCAGATAGTCGGCAACTAAACCGTCTCCCCCACCTGGTTTGCCAGGTGAGGAGGGGGCTGTGGACCCCCAGCAGGACCAAAAACAAGACCCGTCAAAGGGCGGATGAGCTTCTAGCGAGCCGACGGCCATCCGCACTTCAGTAGAAGTTGCGATCACTGTCGTACACAGCGTTGTAAGGATTCCCGTCAGAAACCGGCACCACAGCGTCGCTAATGTTTTCAACGATGATGAATGAGTGAATGAAAGAAACCCTTCAGCCCATCTCTGGAGGACACGGAGAGGCGATGTTTCTGTCTGAAGAAGTGTCCCGACCCGAAGCGTTGTCTATCCGTGTTCTCCAGAGATGCTGCCTGGCCCACTGAGTTACTCCGGCACTTGGGTATTGTATCTCTTGACCTGGCTTAGGTGAAGATCTTGCCGATTATGCCGTTAGATGTACATTATGTCAGGTTGTAAAACACAACCTCCCTACAACATCAGTCCCGGTGTGAAAGGGAGATGTGGACCATTCCAGTGGACGTGGACATGCGACGTTTGGGTCGGGGTCCTTCTTCCTACTTACCCCTTGACCATGACTTTAACTGCAAACACCAGGCCATTATCTCCCAGACCGTCAAAGGATCAGAAGAACGGTTCCGACTGGTTCCAACCCGAAACGTCGCCTATTCATGTTCTCCAGAGATGCTTTCTGACCCGCTGAGTTACATCCGCACTTCATGTTCTATGCAAGATTCCAGCATCTGCAGTTTAGATTAGTTTAATTTAGGGGTACAGTGCGGAAACTGGCCCTTTGGCCCACCGAGTCCGCACCGACCAGCGATCCCCGCACACTAACATTATCCTACACACAGGAGGGACAATTTATATTTATACCAAGCCAATTAACCTACAAATTGGTGCCTCTTTGGAGCGTGGGAGGAAACTGAAGATCTCGGAGAAAACCCACGCGGTCACGGGAGAACGTACAAACTCCATACAGACAGTACCCGTAGTCAGGATGGAACCTGGGTCTCTAGTGCTGTGAAGGGCCTGTCCCATGTACGTGATTTTTTTCGGCGACTGCCGGCACCCGTCATAGTCGCAGCAGGTCGCCGAAAATGTTCAAAATCCAGCGGCGACCAGAAAAACGTACGACTCTTTGGGCGACTACACACGACCAAACAGGCGCCACCCCGCGACATGTCGACACGTGACGCCTGTATGTTCGTGAGCAGTCGCCCAAACAGTCGTACATTTTATGGTCGCTGTGTCGAAAATTTTCGGCGACCTGCTGCGACTATGATGGGTGACGGAAAGTAGCCGAAAAAAATCGTGTAAGTGGGACAGGCCCTTAAGGCAACAACTTTACTGCTGTGCCACCATGGCGCTGAATTTTCTATCAGCAAAACTGTGACTACTAAAATCAGAAGAAGGTCTGAAGAAGGGTTTCGACCCGAAACGTTGCCTATTTCCTTCGCTCCATAGATGCTGCCGCACCCGCTGAGTTTCTCCAGCATTTTTGTCTAACTCCGAAAATCACGTCTTTTCATTTCTGATCCTAAAACCACCGGTGCAGTGTTCCTCCTTCTGAGCTGTGGTGGTCCACGAGTCCCTGCCAACCAGAAATCCCCGCCCACTAGCACTATCCTACAAGCTTTTTTTACAACTCATTGAAGCCAATTAAACTACAAACCTGTACGTTTTTGGAGGAAACTGGTACACCCGGAGAAAACCCACATGGTCACTGGGAAAACGTACAAACTCCGTACAGACAGCACCCGTAGACAGGATTCAACCTGGGTCTCTGGTGCTGTAAGGCACCAATTCTACCGCTACGCCATCGTGCCTCTACACCAATAATGTGACTGATAACTAACATACCTATACACTGTAATATTAATCTATATATAATTTACAATATATAACACTCCTATATTCTCCGAGTCCTTGTCATTCAGTGCTAGTTCTCCAACCTCTATGGAAATATACAACGCAGAAATTTAGAAAAATAGGCCATTCGGCCCTTCGAGCCAGCACCGGCATTCAATATGATCATGGCTGATCATCTAAAATCAGTCCCCCATTCCTGCTTTCTCCCCATATCCCTTGATTCCGTTAGCCCTATGAGGTAAATCTAACTCTCTCATGAAAACATCCAGTGAGTCGACCTCCACTGCCTTCTGTGGCAGAGAATTCCACAGATTCACAACTCTCTGGGTGAAAACGTTTTTCCTCATCTCAGTCCAAAATGGCTTACCCCTTATTCTTAAACCGTGACCCCTGGTTCTGGACTCCCCCAACATCGGGAACATTTTTTTCTTGCATCTAGCCTGTCCAATCCTTTAAGAATTTTATATGTTTCTATAAGATCCCCTATCAAACTCCTGATGGACAGTGTTTTGTGACTGATTTTCCACCGGCTAAATCCATCTCTAGACACGATATTTCAGTGAGATTGCGCCACAGATGGTGGCTTCTGCTCCAAACACAGGCTGCCAAGAACTGATGTTGAAGTCTTTAGGATAGATACATGTCTCAGGGAGAGAAGGGCCCTGTAGCTAACAGCTCGGCATCCACCATCTGCTGTCAATTCCACTTCATCTAACCGTCATATCCTATGAAAATAATTCACTTATTCACTATGACACATAATTGGTAAATTCAATTGCGACCATATTAATGTATTTAAGAGAGAGTCAGATTTAGCTCTCAGGACTAACGGAATCAAGGGATATGGGGAGAAAGCAGGAACGGAGTACTGATTTTGGATGATCAGCCCTGATCATATAGAATTGCGGTACTGGCTTGACGGGCCGAATGGCCTACTGCTCCACTTATTTTCTGTGTTGCTATGTTTCTATAAGCATTGCAAACTAATGCCAAAATGTTCATAACTTCATTAATCATAGGAGCAGAATTAGGCCATTTCCCCCATCGAGTCTACCCCGCCATTCAGTCATGGCTGATCGATCTTCCCCTCTCAACCCCATTCTCCTCCCCCCCCATAACCCTTGACACCATCACTAATCACAAACCTGTCAATTTCCCCCTTAAAAACACCCAATGACTTGGCCTCCTCAGCCTTCTGTGGCAATGAATTCCACCCTCTGACTAAAGAAATTCCTCCTCATCTCCTTTCTAAAGGTCCATCTGTTTATTATGAGGCTCTGGTCTCTGGTCATAGACTCTCCCACTAGTGGAAACCGCCATGCCACATCCACACTATCCAGGCCTTTCACCATTCACTACCTTGACCTGCCATTAACCAAATGCTACGATCATCTAAAACTACGCACAAAGTAGGGGCTGGAACCATCTCACAGCTTCATAAGGATTTGAGTATAGGAGCAGGGAGGTTCTACTGCAGTTGTACAGGGTTTTGGTGAGGCCACACCTGGAGTATTGCGTACAGTTTTGGTCTCCAAATCTGAGGAAAGACATTCTTGCCATAGAGGGGGTACAGAGAAGATTCACCAGACTGATTCCTGGGATGTCAGGACTTTCATATGAGGAAAGACTGGATAGACTCGGCTTGAACTCGCTGGAATTTAGAATATTGAGGGGGGATCTTATAGAAACTTACAAAATTCTTAAGGGGTTGGACAAGCTAGATGCTGGTAGATTGTTCCCCATGTTGGGGGAGTCCAGAACAAGGGGTCACAGTCTAAGGATAAGGGGGAATTCCTTTAGGACCGAGATGAGGAAAACATTCTTTACACAGAGAGTGGTGAGTCTCTGGAATTCTCTGCCACAGAAGGTAGTTGAGGCCAGTTCATTGGCTATATTTAAGAGGGCGTTAGATGTGGCACTTGTGGCTAAAGGGATCAGGGGGTATGGAGAGAAGGCAGGTACGGGATACTGAGTTGGATGATCAGCCATGATCATATTGAATGGCGGTGCAGGCTCGAAGGGCCGAATGGCCTACTCCTGCACCTACTTTACTATGTTTCTATGTTTCTAATCTGCATCTCAACCAATCTATTGCCACTGATTGAAAGAGACACCGAGCTTGCACTGGATCTATAACTGCAGGACGAATGATCTCATTCAGCACGTTGGTGCCAGTCCTTCTATGTAGCGCGGCAGGGTGGAGCGGCAATAGAGTTGCTGCCTCACAGCGCCGGAGACCCAGGTTCGATCCTGACTACGGGTGCTGTCTGTACGGAGATTGTACGTTCTTCCTGTGACCTGTGTAGGTTTTCTCCGGGTGCTCCAGTTTCCTCCCACACTCCAAATTCGTACAGGTTTGTAGGTTAATTGGCTTTGGTAAGATTGTAAATTGTCCCTAGTGTGTGTAGGATGGTGTTAGTGTACGGGGTGATCGCTGGTCTGCCTGGTCTGGATGGACCGAAGGGCCTGTTTCTGCACTGTATCTCCAAAGACTACAGTCTAATGTTCTATTTTTATTGCATTATCCTCACATCTTTTATAATCTCTCACACGCATGTGCCTTTTCCTTCCTATTTTAAATTGTCATTTCAGGATCTGCTTTCAGCACCATCTCTGCAAGACCAGGACATCTCTCAACAACTTAGTGCATTAAAATAGGATTTTTGTAATAATTCTAAATTAGTTCCAGATGCATTGGCCAAGATTGGCTTGCCTCCATTTAAGATGCATACACTGGAAACAAAATACTCCCAAATCTCCCATGATTGCGAAGGACATTCTTCAGAACTTTCCTTATCTTTTCCGTCTCCTTGGATTTAAACAACGTTTCCCTGTTTACCTCCGAGACATCAGTGGTGGCTCAATCCTTCAATACATCCTCCCGATCAAAAGATATGGTGTTCGTATCTCACTGGAGAGACTCATAGAAACATAGAAACATAATATTATTAGTAGAAGAAAGCGAATGGCATGTTGGCCTTTATAACAAGAGGAATCTAATATAGGAGCAAAGAGGTCCTTCTGCAGTTGTACAGAGCCCCAGTGAGACCACACCTGGAGTATTGTGTGCAGTTTTGGTCCCCTAATTTGAGGGAGGACATTCTTGCTATTGAGGAAGTGCAGCGTAGGTTTACAAGGTTAATTCCCGGGATGGCGGGACTGTCATATGCTGAGAGAATGGAGCAGCTGGGCTTGCACACTCTGGAGCTTAGAAGGATGAGAGGGCATCTCATTGAAACATATAATAGGAACGGGGTATTGATTGGGGATGATCAGCCATGATCACATTGAATGGCAGTGCTGGCTCGAAGGGCCGAATGGCCTACACCTGCACCTAGTGTCTATTGTCTATCCAGTGAATTGGCCTCCACTTCCCTCTGTGACAGAGAATTCCATAGATTCACAACTCTCTGGGTGGAAACGTTTTTCCTCACATCAGTCCAAAATGGCCTATCCCTTATTCTTACACTGTGACCCCTGGTTCCAGACTCCCTCATGGACTCGAGCACCATCTAGTTTCAAGGAGCATTTCTGAGGGAGTGGAGGGTCTTCATAGAACTCAGGATAGAACAAGGATGGTTGGGTTAACGTGTGACAGCACTGGGCCTGTACTTGCTGGAGTTTAGAAGGGTGAGGGGAAGGACCTCATTCAAACTTACTGAAATATTGAAAGGCCTGGAGAGAATGGATGTGGTTAAGTTGTTTACATTAGTAGGAGAGTCTAGGACCAGAGGGTGAAAGGAGAGGAGGAGGAATTTATTTAATGAGAGGATGGTGAATCTGTGGAATTCGTTGCCAGAGATGGCTGTGGAGGCCAAGCCAATGGAAATTTTTAAGGTGGATTCTTTGCCACAGAAGGCTGTGGGGCATAGATAGATAGATTCTTGATTAGTACGGATGTCAGGAATTATAGGGAGAAGGCAGGAGAATGGGGTTGAGATGGAGAGATAGATCAGACATGATTTAATGGCGGAGTAGACTCGATGGGTCAAATGGCATAATTCTGCTCGAACGTACGAACTTATGAAGAACAGCACAGGAATGGGCCCTTCGGCCCACAATGTTTGTGCCGAACATGATGCCTAGTTAAACTGATCTCATCTGCATGTACATGGTCCATAGCCCTCCATTCCCTGTATATCCATGTGCCCATATACAAGCCCCTTGCATGCCACTATCGTATATAACTCCACCACCACCACCCCTGGTAGTGCGTTACAGGCACCCACCGCCCTCTGTTTACAAATCTTGCCCCACACAGTTCAAGTGGCCGAGTGTGTGGATCGGAGGCGGCCTGCAGCCGCATGGAGCAGTAGACAGTGGAGGACATGGACATATCACCAGGCCAGGCCGATCCCCGGCAACTCCCACCCAGTGCTGTCACCACGACAACGGGCCTTTGTGGCCAAGATGAGACTCTAACATTATTTCAAAAAACGTGTAAGACGTACAAGATTTAACCAAATAAAACACCAGAGATCAGAGACCACAGAACGGACTGAGAAACTAACCTGTATTATATGTAGGTTTTGCTGCATGCAGTATTTTCAAACTTTGTAAAGATTGTTATTATAAAATATATATCATGTATATATTTATAAATATATCATAAACATAATTATATACATATATATATTTTAAATACATAAGATGTATAATGAAGGGTGTACGACTTGTTTTAGATTAGTTTAGTTTGGAGATACTGTGTAAATACAGGCCATTCGGCCCACCGATCCTGTACCGACCAGTGATCCCCGCACATTAACTCTATCCTACACACACTAGGAACAATTTAACACTTATACCAAGTTAATTAAGCTACAAACCTGTGGGAGGCAATCAAAAATTTCAGAGAAAACCCACGCGGTCACAGGGAGAACGTACAAACTCTGTACAGACAACACCCGTAGTTGGGATCGAACCGGGCCTCCGGTGCTGCAAGCTCTGTAAGGCAGCAAGTCTACCGCTGTGCCACCGTGCCGCACACAGAGTCTTGAACACTGACTCGGTGTAGTCAACTATCCTACACTCTTGGACCTAGTATGATTGTGCCTAATGTGTTATCAATGAACTGTAGGTTAAAAAAAACAATTCCACTGTACCTAGGTACACTTGGCAATAAAGTACCGTTGAGTTCAAACGTTCATGTTCATAAGTTATAGGAGCTGAATTAGGCCCATCAAGCCTACTCTGAAATTCAATCATGGTTGATCTATCTCTCCCTCCTAACCCTGCCTTCTCCCCATGACCTCTGACACCCGTAGTAATCACGAATCTACCTATCTCTGCCTTAAAAATATCCATCGTCATGGCCTCCACAGCCTTCCGTGGCGAAGAATTCCACAGATTCACCACCCTCTGACTAAAGAAATTCCTCCTCATCACCTTCCTGCAGGTACGTCCTTTAATTCTGAGGTTATGACCTCTGGTCCTAGACTCTCCCACGAGTGGAAACATCTTCTCCACATCCACTCTAGCCAGGCATTTCTCATTGCACATTTGGGAAGCTACTTGCCCAGTTGGAGTTACGAACCATCCCTCCCTCCATTCTAGACCCATTGTTCGGACTTTAAGTGCAATGTCTTGGTGTACATTGCTCACATTGTTGTGTGTTGCAGAATACCATGTTGAATGATTACAGCCCTCCTCTGCACCAACACACCGTTCCTCAAGAATATCTGTATAATTTAGTGCAAAGACAGATGCAAAAAGAAATAGAAGCGAAAATATATGATTTCAAAAAATCTTCATAAAATAAATATTCTATTTTTTGCATCTGCAAAAATATGATTTAAAAATATATATATAAATGTTTTAAATATATATTTAAACGTCTTTTTACTTCAAAGATGTAAAAATAAATGGATTTTTAAATATATTTTTACATTTATATATTTTAAATTATATCTTTTTGCGTCTAATTCATTTTGCATCCAAAAGGATTTGATTTCAAAAAGTGCTTTAAATCATATATTTTACTTCGGAGTCACGTGAGTGACTACGTGAAGACTCTGCCAGCACGCATGCGCGACATATCGCCGCTCCTCCGGCGTAAGTTTAAAAACGGCCAGCAGGTAAGTCTTACCATTCCCGAGGTCGTTTGTCGGCTCTGTGTTGTTGCATTTCAGAGCGCACCATGGAGTTCAGGACAAAGTCTAAAAGAGCCGCTGCCAAGGTTGCTGCTGAGGACCGTGAAGTAGGCAGCCAGCTGCGGTCGAGTTCTCCAGAGCTGCTGGTTCGATCCGCAGCCCCCGACTTCACGCCACTACAGCTCGCAGGTGCTCCTCGGACTGGCAGCAAATCCACCCGGAAGTCGGGCTGGTCCGCTGACTCGGCTGAGTCCGGACCGGAGGACACCCCGCTCGCGGGAAGAGACGGCGGTCGACTGTCCCGCATGGAGCGGATGGTGGAGCAGTTGCCCCGACGTGACCTGCTGCAGCAGGAGTATGGTCACAGTGGGTCTCCTGCCAAATGCCTCACCCTCTTCGCAGGGGAGCATTAGGAGACAGAACTGGGCTGACTCTGAAGAAGGGGGCATGGCTGAAGATGCATCTATGCTAGGGGTGCCAGAAGAGGAGCTATTGGGAATGGTCACGAAGTTTGCGATGCCTACCCAAAAAGGGCTGCCGTTACATCCAAAGTTGGCAGCCAGTATAAATTGCATGGCAACTAACCAACTGCAAGAACAAGCCATCAATGACACGGCAGCCAAGTACTTAGCTCCGGAGAATTGCGTCTCCCTCAACGTGCCTGCTGTCAACAGCCCCATTTGGACTAGGAGCCAGGAAGTCAAACTCCAGAAGATCCTCAAACTACTGGCTGCTGGGATTACGGCCATTGCCACGACAGTAGACGGAGCTGAAATGCCAGAGGAGCTGCAGGACGCTCTAGCTCTCCTGTGCAACACTCAATATGAGATAAACAGTTACAGGAAGAGTGTCATCCGGCCTGCACTCAACCCCAAGTTCGTGGGGTTGTGCAGACCCAGCAGTGCACAGCCGCCAACATTGCTATTGGGGACAACCTGCCTATGCAGGTCCTCGATGAAGAGGCGAAGGCAATAGGCATGATCAAGGTGCCGGCTTCCACCAAGACCTCGTACCAGCGGCGGCAGCACCCCTATGCATCCACCAGCAGACAACGCTACCACAGCGACAGACCACCTGCTGGTGAAAGCTTGAAGGCCGTCCAACCTGCTCAACGGTCTTTTTTAGACCATGGCTCAGCACGGCCTTCTTGGAAGATGCACCACCCCCACACCACAGCGCCTCCACATCACAAGTAACAAGGACAGAGGCAACCAACGCAGCACCGCCGGTAACCATGGAGGTAGGTGGGTCTGGTTGCTTCAGGAACATCGCATGTTTAAACTCCTCATGGGTTGGGGGACGGTTGCACTTGTTTTGGGATGCATGGAGCACTTTAACTTCTGATCCTTTCATATTGGAAAGTATTCAGGGATACAAAATTGAATTTGTTCACAAACTCCCCCTTCCTGTTCAGCATACACCTAGTCGAAAGTTTGTACTTTCACAGAAAGAAAAGACAGAAGGTCATGCTGAACTCTTAAGACTAAATTTAAAAGGGGTAATTGAGAAAACCAAAAGAGAGTCTCATGAGTTTGTATCGAACATTTTCACTAAAAACAAAAAAGATGCTGGATGCCGCATCATTGTAGATTTGACTGAACTGAATACTTTCGTGCAGTATGCCCATTTCAAAATGGAAACCTTTGTCACGGCCAAACAGCTAATTTCCAAAAGGTACTTCATGGCTTGCATCGATCTAAAGGATGCATACTATTCAGTACCAATAGACAAGGATCATCGCAGATATTTGAAATTTGGATGGGGCAGCTCTGGCAGTATAAAGTGCTGCTTAATGGATTATCATCAGCACCCAGACTGTTTATCAAATTATTAAAACCAGCTTTAGCGTGTCTCAGGAAACAAAAACATATTGTTATGGCATACCTCGATGATATTTTAATCGTGGGAAAAACCTGGGAGTTGGCCAAACTGGCCGTTTCAGCCTCCGAGCACCTATTACAAAAGCTGAGATTTATCATCCATCCAGATAAATCAAAATTAATGCCTTCTACCACTATGGATTAATTGGGATTCACAATTGACTGTTCATATGTCTGTCACTTTGCCACCGAACAAAGCGTCAGACTTGATAGAAGCATGCAACAGCCTTACTAGCATCAGGATACCATCTATTCGGCAAGTAGCCAGAGAGATTGGGAAGCTTGTGGCCGCTTTTCCAGCCATACAATTTGGCCCACTACATTACTAAAACCTACAAAGGGCAAAAATAGCAGCACTTAAGCACCATGCGGGCCATTTTGACAGCCCAATGCAATTACCAGGGAAAGCAAAATTGGAATTACAATGGTGGATAAACAATGCTCGACATTGCTCCAATCCCATTACAATCACAAACCCCTCGGTTATACTACAAACTGACGCCAGCGCTCAAAGCTGGGGAGCAACTAATACCACCTCCAGTTGCGGTGGTAGATGAAGTGCACATGAATTAACCCTACTTCCGGCACTAGGAACTAATTATCTAGAAATGCTGGGAGCATTTCATGGACTCCGGGCTTACTGTTTGGACATGCACCATCTACACGTACGTTTGGCTTATATCAATCATATGGGTGGAATAAAGTCGATACCCTGTGACAAATTGGTCAATACAATCTGGCACTGGTGCCTAGAAAGGAGCATTTGGACATCAGTCACTTACCGGCCAGGTAGGCTAAATACAGTGGCGGACACCAGGTCACGCAAGTTTAATGACAACACCGAATGGATGTTGGACCGCAAAGTGATTGCCGACATTGTAGATCGGTATGGAACACCATATATCGACCTTTTTGCATCCAGACTCAATCACCAAATCTCAACATATGTTGCATGGGAACCAGATCCTGGGGCAGTAGCGATGGACGCTTTCTCGCTACAGTGGGGGGATTTGTTCTTCTATACATTTCCCCCCTTCTACCTCATCAGTTGGGTCTTGCAAAAAATTCAACAAGACTCCGCATCGGGTATTCTGGTTGTGCCCGACTGGCCTACTCAACTATGGTTCCCTGTGGTACTGGACATGGCCTCAGAACCATGCATTCCAATAACTAAACGTCTGGGTTTGTTGGTACACCCCGTGACAGGGGAGAGTCACCCGTGCCATGACCGGATAAACCTATTGGTTTGCAGGGTTTGAAAAACCCACTTCTGGATTTTGGACTCTCGGACTGAACAATCAACATCATCACAGCAGCGTGCAGGGAGTCCACCAGGAGACAGTACCTCACTTACGTGAAGAAATGGGAGGTGTTCTGCACCAAAACGAACACTACATATGAAACGGAAGTACTGGAGTTCCTGGCAAGCCTTCATTTCGATGAAGGTTTGAGCTACAGTGCCATCAACTGTGCCAGAAGTGCCCTATCCAATTATCTCGGACGAGGTTGCGATCACCTAACGGTGGGGTCTCACCCCTTGGTGTCTAAACTAATGAGGGGAATATTTAATTCAACTCCCCCCAGGCCTAGATATTCCCAAATCTGGGATATCGGCATTGTGCTAACCATGCTCCGAGGGTGGCCACCAGTAACATCTCTTTCCCTAGCCAAATTGACATACAAAATGGTAATGGTGATGGCACTCGTGACGGCGCAACGGATCCAGTCCCCACACAAGTTAAATATGGACGCCATGGTAATAACCAACAGCAAGGTAACTTTCTTTATACAGGGGTTACTCAAGCAAGACAGGCCTGGATCATCTGGCCAAAAGTTGGATTTCCTGGCCTACCCCGTAGACAGCCGTTTATGCATAGTGACCCACACTACATGGGTCTACATACCTTTTACGCTACATGGAGGTCACCAAGGGTCTCAGGGGCATGGAGAGGGTTTTGCTTATAAGCCACAAACGCCCTTATCATAGAGTCACCGTGCAAACCATTTCAAGATGGTTAAGGGTAGTATTGGGTGCAGCGGGGGCGGGCACTAACGTGTTTAAATCTCACTCCACCAGGGCTGCATCCACATCGGCGGCAAGGATGATGGAAGTTCCAATGGACCACAGCCTTGCAAGGGCTGGTTGGACAAATAAAATAACCTTTCAGCGGTTTTACAATAAACCCCTGAGACGTTTGCCCGCAGAATATTAAGTTCAGTATTATAATTTCCCCGATGTAGGGGTATTATTATTTGGTATTGTTAAATAAATACCCTTTTGTTTTTCAGCACAGTTACATGTCTGAAATACTTTAACATACTTCCTCCATTTCTCATAATGGCAGCGTGTGAGCATGGACTCGTTCCAGGGCATGAAATCACAGAGCTTTGAAATCTTCACGTAATCACTCACGTGACTCCGAAGTAAAATAGTAAGATTAAATGAGAACTTAGCAGTTTGAAGTTTGATCTTTATTTTATGAGGAGTTACGATGAGGGATTACGTGCCCTCCGCTCCCAAACCCTCTATTATAAAGGTCAACTGGTATGCTAGTTCTCTTATCTTACTATGTTAGTCAACTCTGGTATTTGTGATTTCACACCGCTGCTTTGAAGAATGTCGCACATGCATGCTGGCAGGGTCTTCACGTAATCCCTCATCATAACTCCTCATAAAATAAATATCAAACTTCAAACTGGTAAGTTCTCATTTAATCTTACTATTGTTGCATCAATTTATTTTTGCATCCGTCAGGCAAAAATATATAATTTTTTAAAATATATTTTAAATGTTACATTAAAATTTTGTTTTTTTAATGTTAATTTTTTTATTTAATACAATGTTTAAATTGTATCTTTTTGCTTCTATTTCTATTTGCATCCAAACAAAGTGTTTTAAATCATATATATTTTTGCATCTATCTCATTTTGCAATTGTTGTGCAAATATATATAAAATAAAAATTTATATTTTAAAATCATAGCTTTTTGTTTTTTTATTTCTTATGACTAACACTTATGTCCTTTTCAATCACTCGAAATAATTAGCTTGCAAAGGAATGAAACGCAAGATACATTTTCGAGCTGAGACATTTAGACAACTAATGTCAATAAAGTTGGTTACATTTTTCACTTCAATCTTGGAAGCAGTGGCCTAAATCTTTCTGGTGAATTTTAGGGTTAATTCAGGGTTAAATGCTGCCTCCTCACATCCTTCATCAATTTTAATGCAAATCTGCTGGCATGGTTCAGGATGATAAATTGGCCAACGTCGTTCTGATATCGGTAATTAACTGCACATGCTTGGACATCAGAACTTGCCGTTACAGCAGTAGGCTGCCTGTGCCCTTATTATTCCTAACACGTAATTCTAGACCAGCCTCGCCATTGTGGTCTGACCAGCATTTGTTGTTCTGCCCCATCTTGCAACTTTAGCACTCGAAAGTCAACCCTTGATATATGGATTGACCGAAAAACACAGCTGGACAAATACAACTCAGGCATAATTTGTGATGGACTCGCTGTGGTGAAAGCCATATGGTTTAAAAATAAATAGTCGGAGAAACTAAAAAGGTGAGGGAAAGTCCAAAGCCTTTTATACAACAGAGAATCATGCTAAATGTAATATCAACGCACTCTGCAGATTAACTATAAAATTCCACCATTATGCATCATATATGATCATGTTCTAAGTGGCCATTGGGGTGAATGTAGTTCACATACTAAGAGGTTGGGTGCTTGCCACTTTAAACACCCGTATCTTCTTTCAAATGGCAGTTTACCACTGTCTCCGACTCCCTTTCCCCTTCACCAAAACCCATACCTTAATATCTTGAGCATTACTTAATGCCCCTGTCGTTTTAGTTCATGTTCTCCCCCTGCTCACACTTCTTCCTGCAATAGTGAGTGAGAGAGAAAGCATTCAGGATATTCCCTCACATTCACCAACTAGCCCATTACTGGAATCATAAGGTCATAAGTGATAAGAGTAGAATTAAGCCTTTCAACCCATCAAGTCTACTCCGCCATTCAATCACGGCTGATCTATCTCTCCCTCCTAACCCCTCCTGCCTTCTCCCCATAACCTCTGACACCCGTACTGATCAAGAATCTATCTATCTTTGCCTTTAAAATATTCACAGCCTTCTGTGGCAAAGAGTTCCACAGATTCACCACCCTCTGGCTTAAGACATGTCTCCTCATCTCCTTCCTAAAAGAACATCCTTTAATTCTGAAGCTGTGACCTCTAGTCCTAGACTCTCCCACTTGTGGAAACATCTCCATCCAAGCCTTTCACTATTCCGCATGTTTCAATGAGGTCCTTTGAAGTTATTGCGAATGAACGTCGATGGACAATTCACTCCACCAATAGAGAGGCCCTGGCATCCTTGTTCAGTTTTATTAGTTTTAGTTTTTACAGATACAATGTGGAAACAGGCCCTTCAGCCCACTGAGCCCATGCTGACCAATGATCACCTGTACACCAGCACTATCCTATACACACACTAGGGACAATTTCCAGAAGCCAATTAACCTACAAACCTGTACGTTCTTGGAGTGTGGGTGGAAACTGGAGCACCCGGAGAAAACCCGGAGAAGATACAAACTCCATCCAGACAGTCGTGATCGAACCTGGGTCTTTGGCGCTGTAAGGCAGCGACTCTACCGCTGCGCCACCGTGCCACACACAAGGTTCTACACAAATTCAAGGCATGAGGTTAATTTCCGCTCTCCTCATATCAATCCAAGGATCCCAGGCCAGGCGACTCTTTGTGTGCAGGTCCTACAGGTGGATGTGCAATCACGCTTTACAATCGCTCCACTCTTTTAAACCTCCACTCCGACAGATTCCCTTTATCACTGTGGACGGCTCGATTGTGATCATGCAAGGATTTTCCACTGACTGGTTAGCACGCAACAAAAAGCTTTTCACTGTACCTCGGTACACGTGACAATGAACTAAAGTAAAACTCAACTCTTCTCTTCTATGTCAGCATCAGCATATTTTCAGTAGACCGTCAGGCTATCTTTTGGAAATTTCATCCCATTAACTGTTCAACTTGAGAGGCCTGGCAGTGGGAGAACCTGGCTTATGTCCGTCACATTATATAATGTGGACTTTGTCGATGTTTAGTTTAGTGTAGTTTAGAGGTACAGTGCAGAAGCAGGCCCTTCGGCCCACCGAGTCCGCACCTACCAGCGACCCCCGCACAGTAACACTATCCTACACACACTAGGGACAATGTACATTTATACCAAGCCAATTAACCTACAAACCTGTACGCCTTTGGAGTGTGGGAGGAAACTGATGCAAGTCACGGGACGGACGTCCCAACTCCATACAGCCAAGCACCTGTGGCCAGGATTGAACCCGGGTCTCTGGCGCTGTAAGGCAGCAACTCTACCACTGCACCACCGTGCCACCTGTGTAATAGGCTGAAGCCTAACGATAATTCAGAGTATGAAGAAGACATGTACAGAATCCCAGAAGCACGAGCTCCCCGATGTGTGACCACTTTTGCTGTTCCAATTCATTTCTCTCATTTCTAATCAGTCTTAATCTAAGAATAAACTTCCGTGGGGGATTCCAGACTTCCTTTCAATTAACACGTTCCCTTATCCATGACAGAAGAGAGACTGCAGCCTGCAGCACTGGAGATCAGTGCTGAACTACTATCTACAGTCTACCTCATTGGTGACCCTCGGACTATCCTTGATCAGACTTTGCTGGCTTCACCTTGCACTAAACGTTATTCCCTTATCATGTATCTGTGCACTGCAAATGGCTCGATTGTAATCGTGGGTTGTCTTTCTGCTGACTGGTTAGCACGCAACAAAAAGCTTCTCGCTGTACTTCGGTGCACGCGACAATAAACTAAACTGTATTGTACTGCATTATCAACTGACCATTTTGGAGTGCACTTAGAAGGCAGGATGGCTTCCGGGGAGAATTATCCAGGTGTCAATACCGGGCCAAACCAGATACTGAGAGATAAGTGGTCTGGAACTGCGTTCCTGGCAGTGTCACCCATGTGGAGAGGATGATTCCACTGGTGGGAGAGTCTAGGACCAGAGGTCACAGCCACAGAATTAAAGGACGTTCCTTTAGTTAGGAGATGAGGAGAAACGTCTCAGACGGTGGTGAATCTGTAGAATTCTTTGCCACAGAAGTCAGTGGATATATGTAAGGCAGAGATTGAATGATTCTTGATTAGTAGTGGGGGTGGGGGGGGAGGGGGTGGGGGGTTATGGGGAGAGGGCAGGAGGATGGCGCAGAGATGGAAAGGCAGATCTGCAATATCACCTTGGTGACAATGGAAAAACTGTGGCACATTTCTAACTCAGGATGGAGTTAGGGCTCTGAGGGGGACTCTTCTTCAGTCTGAAAAGAAGGGTCTTGACCTGAAACGTCACCCATTGCTTCTCTCCAGAGATGCTGCCGGTCCCGCTGAGTTACTCCTGCATTTTGTGTCTATCTTCAATTTTCTTGGCCCCGCTCTGGGAGTAGGAGTGGGGCGGATCCGCAACGCATCGGCCGTTAGCTCCAGGCCGAGCTCGGCGATCGTTTGCCTGCTTCTGCTGCTGTTGGAGGCGAGACGTTGCGTCGCGCCAGGGTCTTGGGCCTGTCCCACTTTGCCCGTCAGTTCCGCGACAGGCTGTTGGCGCGCGAAGATTTCGTTCACTACAAAAATTTCGGAGCCCCGTGCAATGTCGTGCACAACTACATACTCCTCCGTACTTCTCAGTGGGACCGGCCCCGTGCAATGCCCCTACGCCTCAACGCGATCACGAGGTCGCGTAATTTACGTGCCAAGGACACGTAAGTGGGACAGGCCCTTAACTCAGCGGGTCAGGTAGCATATAGGGAGAACATGGAGAGGAGACATTTCAGGTCGAGACCATTGGACAGACCTTCCTTTTGTGTATTAGCCAGCATCGACAGGTCCTTGTCTCTACACGTTGTTTCCAGGTGTCTGTAATCCTCGTGCTTCGAAGTCAAACTATGGAAAAGGCTACCGAAGAACCAGATTTTGTGGCGTTGCAATTTGTGCAGATCCGAGCACTGCAGGCCATTCCATCACCATGGTAACATCACTTGTATCTAGTGGAAACGTTTGGGGAATTAGAAGGCTAAATCATTCACATTAAAATTCCTAGCTGTACACTTTCTCCTGCAGCCAACGATTGGACAGCAGGCGACAAAAGCGTTTCACTGTACCTCGGTACATGTGACAATAAACTAAACCGAACTGAAATGAAGGTAGAAAATGCTGGAGAGACTCAGCAGGCGGCACAAACAAGGGGGCAGATTATTATCTCAATGGGGTCAGGTTAGGTAAGGGGGAGGTGCAGCGCGACCTGAGTGTCCTTGTACACCGGTCACTGAAAGCTTTAAAAAATGTTTATTTTTTCATTTATTTTTTGTTAGAAGCAATTGTAACAAAAAAATGATCGGCATAGCAGTTATACAATTTTCGCACAGCTTCAGTTTTAACATTTTATAAACTAATAACTAGTTAGGGAAAAAAAAGGAAAGAAAGTCGCTACTGAGGCCGCGACGCTTGATGTTAACGTTCGCAAGCCACGGTTGGAGCGTTGATCCCAGGTAAGGAATCGGCTCCGATGGTAAGTCCACGCCTCACGGTGGGGCTCAAAGTCAGTCCCGAGCGAGGCCGCCAGCTCCACAACGTTAGGCCGCAGAGTGACCGGAGATACGACCCGGAAAAAACAGTTGCATCTCCGGCAGGGTAAGAGATTGCGTTAAAAGTTTCACCCCCCCCTCCCCCATCCCCACACAAAAACAAACCAGAGAACATTTACACAAACTGTTAAAACACACTAAAAATAACAAAAAAAGACGAAAATACAGACAAACCGTTGGCGAGGTGGCCAATCGTGCGACGCCCCCTGGTGGACTTTGCTTTAAAAATACCCAGTGTCTTGGCCTCCACCGCCGTCTGTGGCAATGAATTGCACAGATTCACCACACTCACATTGAAGACATTTCCCTTCATCCCCACTCTAAAGGTATATCCTTTGATTCTGAGGCTATGCCCTCTAATTCTTGATTCTCCCATTGATGGAAATATCTTCTCCACGTCCACTATCCAGGCAGACCTTCCACGTCCACTATTGGACAGACCTTCCTTTTGTGTATTAGCCAGCATCGACAGTTCCTTGTCTCTACACGTTGTTTCCAGGTGTCTGTAATCCTCGTGCTTCGAAGTCAAACTATGGAAAAGGCTACCGAAGAACCAGATTTTGTGGCGTTGCAATTTGTGCAGATCCGATTATTTGGTGGGTTTTAATGAGATCCCCCCTCACTCTTTTAAACTCCAGCGAGTAGAGGCCCAGTGCAGTCAAACGCTCATCACACATTAACCCACTCATTCCTGGGATAATACTCATAAACCTCCTCTGCACCCTCTCCAGAGACAGCACATCCTTCCTCAGATATGAGGGTCCAAACCGTTCAGGTCAGGTCGGGGGGAGACCCCCCCACCACGGGTACCATGTAATCTCGTGCTACCTGCTCCATGGTCGGATAGTCGGCGACTAAACCGTCTCCCCCACCTGGTTTGCCAGGTGAGGAGGGGGCTGTGGACCCCCAGCAGGACCAAAAACAAGACCCGTCAAAGGGCGGATGAGCTTCTAGCGAGCCGACGGCCATCCACACTTCAGTAGAAGTTGCGATCACCGTCGTGCATAGGAATTGATGATAAAGCACACACACACACACCAAAATCCTGTGCTTCCAGCGGCGGAAGTCCGCAGGAAGTGGAGGACAGAGATGGGTGGCGCGTCCGTCACCGTTCCCGTCGGAAACCGGCACCACTGCGTCACTAATGATTTCAACGCTGATGCATGAATGAATGAAAACTGTTTGCAATATTCCAAATGTGGCCTCATCAGCGCCTTATAGAGTCTGAAGAAGGGTCTCGACCTGACACGTCACCCATTCCTTTTCTCCAGAGATGCCGCCTGTCCCACTGAGTTACTCCAGCTTTGTGCAGCTATTCTCAGCATTGCATCCTTGCTTGCACAGCATATTGTAGTCACCTCGGAATGACTGCTCGCATTGCATCAGCCTGCCTTGACGCCCGCACACTTTGCAAAGGTCAAGTGAGTGTATTGCTAAATTCGCCTCGCTGCACGCTATGTTTCATTAGCTGCCGTTGCTCGTGTGTGTGTGCGGCCACCAGATCTGTATTAAGAACATTTAATTTGTGCATATTAACTATCACACCCACACGAGACATCCATCAACTGCTTCAAAGATGCAATCCATGTGCATTGAAAAGACAAATTAGCGCAAAAAAAGTTTTAAAAAGTGGATACAATATTTTTGATATTCATAAGCAGTCTTCTTATAAAAAATCTTGCAGGGATTTTTCTTGGCAAGGCACCCCGTGCTGGATTATGTATATGGTGCTCTGTGGAAGACTTGGGTTTACCAAACGTTGCTCGTGTACTTGTGACACAGACATTTATCTTTAAGACGTTGTGGAATTCTTGTATTTAAAACAACAGTGCTTTTCACTGAATTTGAACAGAAAATCTGGCTTTGTGTCCTGCTAGGAATGTTGAGTTTTACCTCCCACATCTGATAAGCGTAGAGACTGACTCGATGCCAAACACAACATCTTTGGAGCATTTATCATGCATGCAGCTGTCCGTTCAAGTCCATGGGGAGAGAGTTCAGAATGCAGCTGTTGTCTGTTTTATCTGGTATTTCCGATAAAGTTGAGCTTAGTTTAGTTTGGTTTGGAGATACAGCACGGAAACAGGCCCTTCGGCCCACTGAATCCGCGCCGGCCAGCGATCCCCGCACACCAACACTATCCTACATGCACTAGGGACAGTTTACACTCACACCAAGCCAATTAACCTGCAAACCTGCACGTCTTTGGAGTGTGGGAGGATTCGGAAGATCTCGGAGAAAACCCAGGCCGGTCACGAGGAGAACGTACAAACTCCGCACAGGCAGCACCCGTAGTCGGGATTGAACTCGGGTCTCTGGCGCTGTTAGTGCTGCAAGGCAGCAACTCTACCGCTGGGCCACTGTGGGTGCCCATTCGCCGACCATATTGAGCAGCTGGTGGTCATTATACAAATCACGTCAGGAATAGCAGCTGATCCACGCACGGCTGGAACGGCTATGATCAGCTAAATGTCCATTCTTTGGAAAAATTCTTTATGATAACACTTATTGAACAAAAAAGATATTTTTAAATATGTTAGTACATATATAGGAGATATATATATTTATCATAACCATATAACAATTACAGCACGGAAACAGGCCTTCTCGGCCCTTCCAGTCCGTGCCGACCATTTATTTTCCCCTAGTCCCATCTACCTGCACTCAGACCATACCCCTCCATTCCCTTCCCGTCCATATACCTATCCACTTTACTTTTAAATGTTAAAATCGATCCTGCCTCCACCACTTCTGCAGGAAGATCATTCCACACAGCCACCACTCTCTGAGTAAAGAAGTTCCCCCTCGTGTTACCCCTAAACTTCTGTCCCTTAATTCTCATGTCATGCCTTCTTGTTTGAATATTCCCTACCCTCAATGGGAAAAGCTTATCCACGTCAACTCTGTCTATCCCTTTCATCATTTTAAAGACCTCAATCAAGTCCCCCCTTAACCTTCTGCGCTCCAAAGAATAAAGACCTAACTTGTACAACCTTTCTCTGTAACTTAGTTGCTGGAACCCAGGCAACATTCTAGTAAATTATATATATATATTTGATTTGCACACATTCAGTCCAAGACCGTACGTAGATTTTGCCTCGACATTCAGAATGAGCATGGTTTTTACCAACTTCTGCAGATGGGCGTGCGGAAGGCATTTTATCGGGATGCATCACAGCTTGGTTTGAGAACAGATCCATCCAAGACCGCAAGAAATTGCGGACAATTGTGGACGCAGCCCAGGACGTCACACATAAACCATCCTCCCTTCCATTGACTCACGCTGCCTCGGCAAGGCCAGCAGCATCATCAAGGACGGGTCGCACCCCGGCCACTCCCTCTTCTCCCCTCTCCCATCGGGCAAAAGGTACAGAAGTGTGAAAACGCACACCTCCAGATTCAGGGACAGTTTCTACCCAGCTGTTACCAGGCAACTGAATCATCCTACCACAACTAGAGAGCAGTCCTGAACTACTATCTACCTCATTGGAGACCCTCGGACTATCTTTGATCGGATGTAACTGGCTTTATCTTACACTAAACATTACTTATTCACATTATTCTCTTTATCATGTATCTGTACACTGTGGACGGCTCGATTGAAATGATGTATTGTCTTTCCGCTGACTGGTTAGCACGCAACATTCTGCCTCAGAAGGCTGTGGAGGCCAAGTCAGTGGATATTTTGAAGGCAGCGATAGATAGATTTTTGATTAGTACAGGGGGCTGGGATTATGGGGAGAAGGCAGGAGAATGGGGTTAGGAGGGCGAGATAGATCTGCCATGATTGAATGGCAGAGTAGACTTGATGGGCCGAATGGCCTAATTCTACTCCTATCACTTATGACCGTTTGACCTTAACATAAGTCCGGTTTGAAATCAATTTCAGGTTCGATCTGCAGAATTCTAGGCATGAAATAGAACAAATTACTGCGCCTTCATCCAGTCTTTGGAACGTAGTTTCAGCGTAAAGCTACAAGATTTACTGAAAGGAGAGAAGTAGAGCAGCTCAAATCATTCACTTTAAAAAAAGGCACTGGAGTAGCTGAGCGGGTCAGGCAGCGTCTCTGGAGGACATGGATCTGTGGCATTTTTGATCGGGACACTTCTTAGACAATAGGTGCAGGAGTAGGCCATTCGGCCCTTCCAGCCAGTTCCACCATTCAATGTGATCATCGCTGATCATCCCCAATCAGTATCCCGTTCCTGCCGTCTCCCCATATCCCCTTCTCCGCTATCTTTACACTTAGATTAAACCTCCAGTGACCTGTGACCAACTAGTTTAATTGATATATTAGTCAGTTTAAGTTAATTTAGATTGCACTAGGGTCTTTGGGGTTTTTTTTCCCCCCCAAATATTTTTTTATTTACACTTTAGAGATACAGTGCGGAAACCGGCCTTTCTGCCTAATGGGTCCTTGCCGGCCTTCAGACTGACTGACTGTTGGGAGAGCAAGCTGGAGGCGAGATGGGGGCAGAACAAAGTCTGGCAAGTGATAGGTGGATACAGGTGACCAGTAGATGGTTGGACAAAGGCGAGAGATGAAAGACTGTCAGATTAGAACATTGAAATGTGAAGCCAGATGATGGGATGTAGGTGGAATGGGACGGAGGGGGCGGGAGGAATGGGTTAAGGATTATGGGAGAACTTCATACCTCACATTCCACATGAGGTAGCTTCAACAAGCTAGCGCAGCGATAGAGCTGCTGCCTCACAGCGCCAGGGACGCGGGTTCGATCCCGACTATGGGTGCTGTCTGTATGGGGTTTGTACATTCTTCCTGCGACCCATGTGGATTTTCTCCGGTTTCCTCCCACACTCCAAAAACGTGCAGGTTTTTTATTGATTAAATGTCTTCTGTAAGTTGTAGGTTAGAACGGGAGTCCGCTGGTCGGCGTAGGCTGGGTGGGCCGAAGGACCCGTTTCCACAATGCATGTCTAAAAGCTGAATTAGCACGAATTGTGCAAGTGTAAGTATAATGGGCCTGCCCCACTTAGGCCACTCTTGAGGCGACTGCCAGGGACTAGTTTGAATGGAATTCACCTCCGACACCTGGCGAGAACCTACGACAGTAAAATCTGTCGCCACTAGCGGCGAAAAATTTTCAACATGTTGAAAATTTTTTTTCAACATGTTGAAAATTTTACGGCAGTCGCCCAAAAAATCGCCTAAGTGGGACAGGCCTATTATGGATTTTGTAAGTAAGCGGGAAAAAATCGCAAAAAGTTAAAATCATTTAAAAAAACCCCAACTAGCTAAAGGATGCAACATTTTTAATAAATTTCCATTGAAAACAGAACAAATAAAGTGAGCATGCATGAATTACTACCTCAAAACACTGTTTACATTACAAAATATAAAAATATTTCTTTAGAAATCCTTGTTTGCATGATATGTACAGAAGATATAATTAACTTAGTGAAATTTTAACTTTAATTCTAGTACGTTGCATTTTTAAACACAATTGGGTAAGCGATTCTGGAATATTGTTTGGTATATTGATTATTAAACTTGATCAATAACACTGGCAGTGAGATAAAGTTACACCACACCATCAGATCATCGACAAATATCAAGTTGTAAACATGCTCACAGCTATGCAGGCAATGAAACTCTAGTAATGTATACCATGTTTTAATAGACTATAATTGTAGAATTGTAGATAATATGTTACAGAAAAACAAAACCAAGAAAGCTAGCAAAGAAAAACTCCTTCATGTAACCACAGTAATGTTTTAGTAGCTTGTTTTAAATACTGAATAAGTCATATTGCCTTTGCCAATGTTACTTCTTAATAATTAATATGAGTGCAACTTTTTTAGTTTACATTCTTGCGAGAAATAAATTGTGCAAAATGTTATGAGATAACGCAGTTTTTGCTTTTTTGCCTCTTTCTGTAGTGTGACTGGTACCTGCCCCCCAGAGAGGAGGACAGAGGGAGGGGGGAGTTGTATCCGTACATGAACTCTTCGCTGGTGATGGGGCGCAGCTGGACGGGCCGAGGGATGGGCTGCCCCAGGAAGTACCCGTCCTCCTCCGACTCGGAGGAGGAGGAGCAGGTGGAGCACCAGTCGTCGTGGTCGTTGAAGTAAGGCCGCAGCAGCTTCTCGCCGGCCTGGTTCTGCAGCGTCAGGTCCGAAGCTGTCCTGGGGTAGCGGCCGCAGGGGTCCCGCAAGTGACCGTTGCCAAACCCGTCCCGGCCGCTCCGCCGCGCCGCCAGCTGGCCGTAGTCGTCGCCCGGGAACGGCTGGGGCCGGTCCCTGGCCTGGCAGCGCCGGTCCGAGGCCAGGTGGAGCGCGTTGTCCGAGCGGGAGCGCCGCGACCTCCGGGACCTGTGGCGGTGGCGGCGGGCGGAGGTGTGCTCCTGGCTGTGCAAGCGCCGCTGTGTCCGATCGCTCATGGGGGCGATCCGAGCGTTCACGCCCGGCCCCGTCCTGCTGCCCGCTGCGCCGTCCGCGCAGTCGAACCCTGGCGGCAACCTTCCCTGCGCGGACAGCTGCCTGTACTGCAGCGGGTGCCTGAGTCTGTCCATGGCCGGCTGCGCGCCGTGGTACAGCTGCGCAGAGTTCAGACTCCGAATAGACTCTGTGCTCCTGAATCTGGAGGAGGAGTTGAGGGTGCCCATGTTACTCAGCTTCTCCGATCCGTTCATGCCCGAGTCCTTGCTCAAATCCGGCATTGAAAACCTGGACAAATGCTCCTGCTGCCTGGCACCACCTTCCATAGAAGCCCCTGAAGATAGAAGGACACATTTGCATAATATTAAAAGTCTGCATGTGGAAACAAAAAAATTGCAAATGCTGATCTAACTCAGCATTGATCACAAAATTGCACTTCTATTCTTGTCTTCTATTCCGATTCAGAAATGAGTCTGAACAAGGGCCTCGACCCGAAATGTCACCCACTCCTTCTCTCCGGAGATGCTGCCTGTCCTGCTGAGTCACTCCAGCTTTTTGTGTCTGACCTCCTTACAGCTCAGTTACTGAGCAAGCAACTATCTTTATTTGCCAATACCACAGATACGCAGAGTGCTGGAGGACTGCAACTCAGCGGGTCAGGCAGCATCGCTGGAGAAAAAGGCCTGGAAAAGGCCTGAAAAAGGCCTGGTGACGTTTCGAGTCTGGAACACGTCACCAATCCTTCATTGTTTGAGCAGTTGTTTAGGAATCAATTACCACTCCAAAAACATGAAATTAGAACGAAAGGCCCTACGAAAATAATGGAAACCAAATTCAAATTTGTTTCAAAATTTAAAACCAGGACCTCCAAAATGATTTTTCTTTTAGTTTACACACATTTTGCATAATTACCATAAACGGTTGCAGAATATAAAAAATACTAAGAATACTAAAAATCGGCAAAATAGTTTTTAATTAAGTTTAGAAACAAGGAACTGCAGATGCTGGTTAATACCCAAGAGGACACAAAGCGCTGGAGTAACTCAGCGGGTCAGGCAGCATCTCTGAAGAACATGGATAAGTGACGTTTCGGGTCTCTAGAAATGGTCTCCGTAGATGCTGCCTGACCCGCTGAGTTACTCCAGCAATGTGTGTCCATTTTCATTACATTTGTTGGCTAGAGTTTTCTAATTCTAACCAATATTTTGAGACAAAGCCACTATAATCACTGAAACATATTTCTTCTTCAAAAATTGCCGGCCAAACAAACAGCCCTGGAGAATTCTGCCAGAAACAGGGGGTGGCACGGTGGCACAGCGGTAGAGTCGCTGTCTTACAGCGCCAGGGACCTGGGTCCCGACTACGGGCGCTGTCTGTACGGAGTTTGTACGTTCTCCCCGTGACCGCGTGGGCTTTCTCTGGGTGCTCCGGTTTCCTCCCACACTCCAAAGACGTACAGGCTTGTAGTTTAATTGGCTTTGGTAAAATTGTAAATTGTCCCTAGTGTGTGTAGGATAGTGCCAGTGTACCGGTGATCGCTGGTTGGCGTGGACTGGGTGGGCCCGAAGGGCATGTTTCCAAGTGGCACTAAAACATATATAACAATGCGGGTCATGATGGGTAGTCATTTTGTTGTTGCCATTACGGGAGTGGGACATGCTTCATGGAGCCTTTGGCCTTGCCTTGTCTTTTTAGCTGTTATAACGTAGAATATGGAGAAGTACAGGACAGGAACAGGCCCAGTGGCCCACATTGTCTTTGTCAAACATAATGCCAAAATCAGCTAATCTCCTCTGCTTGTACATGACCCATTTGTTGCCACAGACGGCTGTGGAGGCCACGTCAGGGGGTGTTTTTTAAAGCGGAGATTGATAGGTTTTTGATTAGTACAGGTATCAAAGGTTAGGGGTAGAGGGCAGGAGAATGGGGTTGAGAGGGAAAAATGGATCTGTCATAATCGAATGGCAGTGCAGACCCCTCGGGCCGAATAATTCCGCTCCTATGTACCGTGGTGGTAGAGTTGCTGCCTTACAGCACCTGAGACCCGGTTCGATCCTGACTAGGTGTGTCTGTCTGTGCGGAGTTTGTATGTTCTTCCCCCGTGACCCCTGCGTGGGTTTTTTTCCGGGATCTCCGGTTTCCTCCCACTCTCCAAAGACGTGCAGAGGTTGTAGGTGAATTGGCTTGGTGTAAGTGTAAATTGTCTGTATTATATGCAGGATAGTGGAAACGTGCGGGGATCGCTGGTTGGCGTGGACGCGGTGCGTCTGTTTCCACGCTGTATCTCTAAACTAAACTAAATGTCTTATGAACTTATTCTCTCCATATCCATGCGCCAACGTAAAACATTAATAAACAGCTAGACACAACGTGCTGGAGAACTCTGGCAGCATCTCTGGAGAGAGGGAATGGGTGGCGTTTCGATTCGAGACCCTTCTTCGGAAGTCGAAACGTCACCCATTCCCTCTCTCCAGGGATTCTGCTTGTCCCGCTGAGTTACTCCAGCATCTTGTGTCTTATCTTTGGTTTAAACCATCATCTGCACTTCCTTCCTACACATTTAAACAGCTAACTCAGCGTAGATCAACAATTGTACAGGGGGCTCCTATTCTGGTTCAGAAATGTGGTGGCCTCCTTAAGGGCCTGTCCTACCAGCATCCGACTCCATGCGATGAGCGCGATCAAACTAGAAGCGGGGGCCGCGCGGAGGTCGGGTGAGTGGCGCAACGGGGCCCAAAGTGAGGCGAACTTGGAGCAAAGTCTTAAAGGTAAGTTCGCCAGGACAGGGAGGGGCACACAGAGAGGGGCACAGAGGCACACACAGAGAGGGCCATGGAGCCACACACAGAGAGGGTCACGGCGGCACCTACTGAGAGGGTCACGGAGGCACGACGTCGAGGCAGTGTGTAATGCGTCGAGGCGACTGCGAGCCGACAAGCCGTTGCCGCGCGCAATTTTTGAACATGGTCAGTTTTTCGGAGCCCCGCGCGATGTCGGGACGAACTCTGCACAATTCCGGCGATCAAAGTGGGACCGGCCCCGTGACGCCGGACGGCTCAAGCGACCACGTTAGGTCGCGCTCATCGCATAGAGTTGCATGCTGGTGGGACAGGCCCTTAACACCAGTAATTGTATTGTCAAAGAGGGCAGCACGGTGGCGCAGCGGTAGAGTTGCTGCCTTACAGCGCTGGAGACCTGGGTTCGATCCCGACTGCGGGAGCTGTCTGTATGGTGTTTGTACGTTCTCCCTGAGACCTGCATGGGTTTTCTCTGAGATCTGCAGTTTCCTCCCACACTCCAAAGACGTACAGGTTTGTAGTTTAATTGGCTTGGGTTTGTTTACTTGGTATAAGTGTAAATTCCCCCTAGTGTGTGTGGGATAGTGTTAGTGTGCGGGGATTGCTGGTCGGCATGGACTCTGTGGGCCGAAGGGCCCATTTCCACGCTGTATCTCGAATATAAAACGGATTGTAATAACGGATGGGAAGTAAGGCGTTACCTGTGGCATTTGAAAGTGCGAGAGATTCGATCGATTCCCTTGGGGTCTGCTCCAGAAGTTTGAGTTGGTCGGTGAAACTCAGCGCGCTGATCGGATGCCTGGTCCGACACTGGTGAGAAATCAGTTCCCGTTCCATGTCGTACCCTTGCACGTTGGGATTGGATCGGGACTCAGGAATGCTGTGGGTGGAGGCACTGCTGAAACTTTCCTGAGTCCGGACGGCTGCGGGATAATAATCCTCTTTCTTCTCCTGGACGAAGCTGTCGCTGCGATCTTTCAAGGCGGCGGCGGCGGCTGTCGGACCTCTCTTGGTGTTGAACTCCTTGGCCCACAAGTCGGACTGGTTGGCCATGCACGGTGGCGCGTTGAACTCGGTCCGCGCCCCGTACTGGCCGAGCGACTGAGAGGGCCGCTCGGCAAAAGCGGCCCGCTCGGCGGACTTGTCTTCGAACTGGTAGCCGTCCCTGCCCTTCCACAGGGCCTCCTTGTTCAAGCTGGCAGCCTGGCCGGCGAGGCTCAGCATGTCCATCTGCTGGGAGAGGGGATCGATGTCAGTGGAGTACCTGCTCATGAACGGCTGCGACACGCTCTGCCTCAGGCCCTTGTCCTCCGCCTTGCTGCTGTTCCTCCCGATCCGGGCGCTCCGCCGGGACTCCCGGGAGCGGGCGCTCTGGAAGGCAGAGTCGGAGGAGTCCGAGCCGTTGGGATCGTCCCCAATGCTGCAGGTCCTCGAGCAAAATATCTGCCCTTGCTTGGGCAGGAACGGGCGTCCGAGCAGCGATTTCTTGCAGCGGGCGCAGCAGAAACACAACTCGGTGGCGTGCCAGTGTTGTCCATCATACGTCATCTGGCCCTGGTCAATACCTTCACAAAACAATGTTTTACATTAAACAAACCTTTTATTGGATCACTGTAACCAAAGAGGTACGACATCTGCATTGTGAGTACACAGCATGCTCGTCTCCCCTTCCCCAAGTCAAATTGTACCAAATAGACAAACTGAGGTTTATGGTGGGGGAGAGATAGGCCAACTACTCCACGCAGAGGGTGGTGGGTGCGTGGAACAAGCTGCCAGAGGAGGTGAGGCTGGGACTATCGCATCGTTTAAAAAAACACTTAGACAGATAGGATAGGACAGGTTCGGAGGGATATGGGCCAAACACGGGCAGGTGGGACTAATGTAGATGGGGCATCTTGGTCAGCACGGGGCAAGATGGACCGAAGGGTCTGTTTCCACGCTGTATGACTCTGACATAAAGTCACAGAGTGATAAAACATGGAAACAGGCCCTTCGGCCCAACTCGCCCACACCGGCCAACATGTCCCACTAGTCCCACCTGCCGATGTTTGATCCATATCCCTCCATACCTGTCCTATCCATGTACCTGTCCAACTGATTCTGAAAGGTTGCGATCGTCCCAGCCTCAAATACCTCCTCTGGCAGCTTGTTCATACAGTCGCCGCCCTTTGCGTGAAAAAGTCACCCCTCAGATTCCGATTAAATCTTTTCCCCTTCACCTTGAACCCATGTCCTGTGGTCCTCGATTCCCCTACTCTGGATAAGACACTCTGTGCATCATTTTTCACACAGAGAGTGGTGAGTCTGTAGAATTCTCTGCCTCAGAGGGCGGTGGAGGCCGGTTCTCTGGATACTTTCAAGAGAGAGCGAGATAGGGCTCTTAAAGATAGCGGAGTCAGGGGATATGGGGAGAAGGCAGGAACGGGGTACTGATTGGGGATGATCAGCCATGATCACATTGAATAGCAGGTGCTGGCTCGAAGGGCCAAATGGCCTACTCCTGCACCTATTGTCTATTGCCCGATCTATTCCTCTAATGACAAAGAGGATTTTATAATCCTCCAGTTGTTTAAAAGATTTGAGCTTCTGACTTGTAAGTGTAGGCTTCTGCTAATGTAACCATCAAGCTCCCATTGTGACCACACTGTCATTACTGTAGGTGTGAAGTAAGAACAGCTAAAGGCAATAAGAAGTCAATACCATAGAGGTCATGGAAGATAGTTCACTGATAGTCCAAGCAGAAGATGCCATTGTAAAAAACGATGTTTGTGGGTTTTTTTAATTAGGGCTTGGAGTAAAGACTGTGGTTAGCTTGTGGTTTGCTGAAATTAGTTGCTTACATTATATGACCTCATTACAGCATTTGGCAGAGATTCACGTTGATTAAAATGGCAGGGCAATATATTTGCAAAAGGCTGCAGTCAGATTCCCTACAGCACGGCAAGGAAGAGATTCAATTAAACAAAAAACTAAATCTGAGACAAGTATCATATCTGCCTCCTCTGCCACTCCTGGCAGTGTGTCCCAGGCCCACAGCACTCTCTGCATTAAACAAACTTGCCCATTAAACTTAACCCCTTCCCACCTTAAACCTATGCCCTCCAATGTGGGATATTTCCACCCTGGGGAAAAAGCTTCTGACTGATGACTCAATCTATGCCTCTGATCATAGAAACATAGAAATTAGGTGCAGGAGTAGGCCATTTGGCCCTTCGAGCCTGCACCGCCATTCAATATGATCATGGCTGATCATCCAACTCAGTATCCCGTACCTGCCTTCTCTCCATACCCTCTGATCCCCTTAGCCACAAGGGCCACATCTAACTCCCTCTTAAATATAGCCAATGAACTGGCCTCAACTACCCTCTGTGGCAGAGAGTTCCAGAGACTCACCACTCTCTGTGTGAAAAAAGTCCTTCTCATCTCGGTCCTAAAGGATTTCCACCTTATCCTTAAGGTGTGACCCCTTGTCCTGGACTTCCCCAACATCGGGAACAATCTTCCTGCATCTAGTCTGTCCAACCCCTTAAAAATTTTGTAAGTTATCATTTTATATACTTCAAGTCTCCCCTCAAAATCCGACGTTCCAGAGAAAAAAATGTTAGCTGCGCCAAGATCACTGCATTAGGTCACAGCGTGGAAACAGGCCCAACCTGCCCACAACGTCCAACAGCCTGCATTTGGGACATATCCCTCTAAACCTGTCCCATCCATGTACCTGTCCAAATGTTTCTTAAACGTTGGGATAGTCCCTGCCTCAACTACCTCCTCCTGCAGCTCGTTCCATACACCCACCACCCTCTGTGTGAAAACGTTATCGCCTCAGGTTTGCATTAAATCTATCCCCTACGCACCTTAAACCTATGTCCTCTGGTTATCGATTCGCCTACTCTGGGCATGAGACACTGTGCATCTACACAATTTATTCCCCTCGTGATATGTACACTATGTAGGTTAATTCCTGGGATGGCGGGACTGTCAAATGTTGAAAGAATGGAGTGACTCGGCTTGTATACGCTGGAACTTGTATACGCTGGAAGGATGAGGGGGGATCTTATTGAAACATGTAAGATTATTAAGGGATTGGACACGCTAAAAGCAGGAAACATGTTCCCGATGTTGGGGGGAGTCCAGAACCAGGGGCCACAGTTTAAGAATAAGGGGTAGGCCATTTAGATCAGAGACGAGGAAAAACTTTTTCACACAGAGGGTTATGAATCTGTGGGATTCTCTGCCTCAAAAGACAGTGGAGGCCAATTCTCTGTATGCTAGATAGGGCTCTTAAAGTTAGCGGAGTCAGGGGATATGGGGAGCAGGCAGGAACGGGGTACCGATTGTGGATGATCAGCCATGATCACATTGAATGGCGGAGCTGGCTCGAAGGGCCGAATGGCCTACTCCTGCACCTATTGTATGTGCCAACAAATTTCAGACTTACCTATATGCTCCCCACACGTGTCACAATATTCTGCATACAGAGACTCGAAGCAGTTGCAACAGTAGGGGCGACGTTCTTTCATAATGTATCGTTGGCCTCCCAGGGCTGTCTCACACTCAAAGCAGCAGAAATGTTTCATGTGCCAGTGTCTACTCTCAGCCTCTGTGCATTCATCGGCAAAGATTATCTGCAACAACAATTGTTTTTGTTAAATTATGCGGCTGTCGGACACATATCAATGCTGGCACTTATTTCAAGAGGGCTTGGACTGCAAACACAGGGATGTCATGCCGAGGCTCTATAAGGCGCTGGTAAGGCCGTGTTTGGAATATTGTGAGCAATTTTGGGCACCATATCTGAGGAAGGATGTGCTGGCTGTGGAGAGGGTCCAGAGAAGGTATACAAGAATGATCCCAGGAATGAGTGGGTTAACCTATGAAGAGCATTTGTCGGCACCGGGCCTGTACTCACTGGAGTTTAGAAGAATTGGGGGGAGTGGGGGGGTGGGGGGGGGGGGGGGGGCTCATTGAAACATACAGAATAGTGAAAGTCCTGGATCCAGTGGAACTTGAGAGGATGTTTCCACTCGTGGGAGAGTCTAGGACCAGAGGCCATAGCCTCAGAGTTAAAGGATGGAGATGAGGAGAAACTTATTTAGTCAGAGGGTGGTGAATCTGTGGAAGGCCACAGAGGCCAAGTCAGTGGATATTTTGAAGGCAGAGATAGATAGATTCTTGATTAGTACGTCTGTCAGAGGTTATGGGGAGAAGGCAGGAGAATGGGGTTAGGAGGGAGAGATAGATCAGCCATGATTGAATGGCGGAGTAGACTTGATGGGCCGAATGGCCTAAATCTGCTCTTATTGCTAATGATCTTATATTTTCATATACATTTAGAGCCATTTTCAAAGCCTGCATTGGATCAACAAGGCGCTGCGAATACCAATGATTCTCTGTCAATGATAGTCATGTAAACTCACCAGGCACATTGACACTCTCCGTCCCCCACCCAAGTCACACCAGCATCTTGTTTTCACCCAACAAACAGCTAACAACGGCTGGTTTCCTTTATCATCATTTTTGCATATCTTTCACTCATTGTTCTTCATCTCTCTACATCCTCGTCGATATCTCTAGTTTCCCTTTCCCCTGACTAGTCCGAAGAAGCGTCTCGACCCGAAACGTCACCCATTCCTTCTCTCCAGAGATGCCGCCTGTCCCGCTGAGTTGCTCCAGCTTTTTGCATCTCTCTTCGGTTTAAACCAGCATCTGCAGTTCCTTCCTACACATTGGCACTGAAGCTTTTAACGTCACAAGCTACAGATTCAGACAATAACAGCCCCTGCGACACACATTGCGTACGAAAAGGAAAGGATTAGAAACATAGGCATAGAAATTAGGTGCAGGAGTAGGCCATTCGGCCCTTCGAGCCTGCACCGCCATCCAATATGATCATGGCCGATCATCCAACTCAGTATCCCGTACCTGCCTTCTCTCCATACCCTCTGATCCCCTTAGCCACAAGGGCCACATCTAACTCCCTCTTAAATATAGCCAATGAACTGGCCTCAACTACCCTCTGTGCCAGAGAGTTCCAGAGACCCACCACTCTCTGTGTGGAAAAAAGTCCTTCTCATCTCGGTCCTAAAGGATTTCCCCCTTATCCTTAAGCTGTGACCCCTTGTCCTGGACCTCCCCAACAATCTTCCTGCATCTAGCCTGTCCAACCCCTTAAGAATTTTGTAAGTTTCTATAAGATCGCCTCTCAATCTCCTAAATTCTAGAGAGTATAAACCAAGTCTATGCAATCTTTGTTCATAAGACAGTCCTGACATCCCAGGAATCAGTCTGGTGAACCTTCTCTGCACTCCCTCTATGGCAATAATGTCCTTCCTCAGATTTGGAGACCAGAACTGTACGCAATACTCCAGGTGTGGTCTCACCAAGACCCTATACAACTGAAATAGAACCTCCCTGCTCCTATACTCAAATCCTTTTGCTATGAAAGCTAACATACCATTCGCTTTCTTCACTGCCTGCTGCACCTGCATGCCTACTTTCAATGACTGGTGTACCATGACACCCAGGTCTCGCTGCATCTCCCCTTTTCCTAATCGGCCTCCATTTAGATAATAGATAAAATTTAGGTAAAATGCTGGAGAAACTCAGCGGGTGAGGCAGCATCTATGGAGCGAAGGAATAGGTTACGTTTCGGGTCGAGACCCTTCTTCAGACATGATAATGAGTTGAGTTTAGTTTATAATTGTCACGTGTACCGAGGTACAGTGAAAAGCTTTCACTAGCGCGCTATCCAGTCGAAAGAAAAGACGTCACATAATTAGAGTCAATTATGATAAATACTCAGTGTGCCGATTTATGAGTCACACGTTCTCATGTTTAAGTTTAAGAGCAACCTATTTTTATAAAACACAAGCAAACTATTCTTTATCTGGCCAACTTACCTCATCACACGCGGCACATCTCGGCTTCAAACGCTCTGCATGGTGCCTCCCGCAATAGATCTTCCCGTTTTGATAAAAATAAATAAGGTCCACCAGCAGTTCATTGCAGGTGGAGCAGATGAAGCACCGAGGGTGCCAACAAATCCCGTGGCCGGCCCGTGAAGCAAACACAGCAATGTCCCCTCCGCTGATCTGTCCTCCACACTAATTGGCAAGTAAACAGAACTTTAAATACCACATTTCATGCTTTAAAAGACACCCAACAAATATCGGCAGATGATCAGCAGAACATCGTGATCAGCCGGTCACAGTGGCGCAGCGGTAGAGTTGCTGCCTCACAGCGCCAGAGACCCGGGTTCCATCCCGACTATGGGTGCTGTCTGTACGTTGGTTTGTACGTTCTCCCCTCGACCTGCGTGGGTTTTCTCCGAGATCTTCGGTTTTCTTCAACACGTCAAAGACAGCATTAATGTGCGGGGATCACTGGTCGGCGCGGACTCTAAACTAAACTGTAACTCTAAACTAAACACTAAATATTTTGTGGGCGGCACAGAGGCGCAGCGGTAGAGTTGCTGCCTCACAGTGCTGGAGACCCGGGTTCCATCCCGACCTGTATGGAGCTTGTACCTTCGCCCTGTCACCTGCCTCAGTTTCCTCCCACACTCCAAAGACGCACAAGCCTGTAGGTTAATTGGCTTGGTATCAATGTAACATTGTCCGTAGTGCGGGTAGGGTAGCGTTAGTGTGCGGGGATCGGTGGTCAACATGGACTAGGCGGGCCGAAGGGCCTGTTTTCTGCGCTGTAAACTAAACTAAAATGAACTAAACTTAAATATAACCGAAATATTGCAAACATGGGAACAAAATATCTGTAGAATACGTCGCCACAGACGGCTGTGGATGCCGTCATGGTGTATTTTCAAAGTGGAGATTGACAGGTTCTTGATTAGTAAGGAGTCAAAGGTTATGGGGAGAAGGCAGGAGAATGGGGTTGAGAGGGAAAGACATGAGTGAATGGCGGAGTAGACTCGATGGGCCGATTGGCCTAATTCTGCTCCTATGAAGTATGGCAAGAACTTGTAACAAAATGCCCAGATTATAGTCCTTAGGCGTGCAGGTTTGTAGGTTAATTGGCGTCTGTGAATTGCCTCTAACGTTTGGGACAGAACTAGTGTGATCAATGGTGAGCGCGGACTCGGTGGGCTGAAGGGCCTGTTTCCACACGCATATCACAAAAACAAAAAAAATCATTGTGCCTGCATGAGATGTTTTAAAGGCGGCTACTGGACTCGGCAAATGATTGAGAATTCAGTGACTTTACATGATTACATTGATAATGCCTCAGAAAGAAGAAGCCGTCACTGAAAAGCAGAGATATTCTTTTTCTCTCTCTTCCCTTCATAGTCTCTCGCCCAGAGTAGGGGAATCGAGGACCAGAGGACATAGATTTAAGGTGAAGGGGAAAAGATTTAATAGGAATCTGAGGGGGTAACTTTTTCACACAAAGGGTGATGGGTGTATGGAACGAGATGCCAGAGGAGGTAGTTGAGGCTGGGACTATCCCAACATTTAAGAAATAGTCAGATGGGTATGTGGATAGGATAGGTTTGGAGAGATATGGGCCAAACGCGGGCAGGTGGGACTAGTGTAGCTGGGACATGTTAGCCGGTGTGGGCAAGTTGGGCCGAAGGCCCACACTGTATCACTCTATGACTCTGATCAATATGATTTAATGTCCATCCCAAGTTTTTTTTTAAAAAGAGGGTGATGAGTGCCTGAAATGAACAGCAGGGATAGTGGTTGAAGCAGATAAGTTAGTAACATTTAAAGGACTTTTAGCTAGGCCTTTGGATATGTAGGGAATGGAAAGATATGGTTAATGCGCAGGTTGATAAGTGATGGTCATTTGGGCGACTGCCGGCATCATTGACTGACGTATCAGGTCACCGAAAAAGTCGCGGCGTGATGTGGCGGTGATGACGTATTTACGCTCGGTGTTTCATCGAGTGTCGCAACATTTTTTTTGGCGCCGCTGGACGTTTCAAAATCTTTTGGCGACCCTAATATGGCGCCCGCAGTCGCTGAGAAAATCGCCAAGTGGGACAGGCCCTTAAGGTACATGTATAGGACAGATGTGGAGGGATATGGACCAAATGCGGGCAGGTGGGACTGGTGTAGCTGATGTGGCAAGTTGGGCCGAAGGGCCTGTTTCCACACTGTATCATTTTATCTATGAATCTAGAAGGATAGGACACCAGGGGAAGCAAAGCATGAAGAGAATTCACATTGAGAAAACAATTGGAAAAATCTTACAAATGGCAGTTAAATTATATGTTATCCTCCATTTGTAGAATATTTCCAATTACTAGCAGGAAGTGCAACTCTATGAATAAATCGAATCATCGACTGAGTCAGAGATGTGTGGGCGGGGGGGGGGAGGGGAAGAACAGATAGAATACAGCCGATTTGATCAGAAGTTGTTGTTCCACTCTCGCAGGCAATGTGTCATCCTTTAAGTCTGATTTGAGATGATGAAATTAAGATACCAAAAAAAGTGAGAAGGATGAAATATTCAAGGCAAAAATGAGCTTGGAGCAGATATAAGAGAATCAAAATGGTTCTGGGTGTGAGTTTTAGTTTAGTTTAGTTTAGCGATACACCGCGTCGACACGCACTGGGGACATTTTTACATTTATACCGAGCCAATTAACCTACAACCTGTATGTCTTTGGAGATTGGGAAGATCTTAGAGAAAACACACGCAGGTCATGGGGAGAACGTACAAACTCCTTAAGGACAAGCACCGGTAGTTAGGATCAAACTTATGTCTCTGGCGCTGTGAGGCAGCAAGTCTACCGCTGCAGCAGGACAGATATGTAAACATAATACTCTGTAAAGACCATAACGACAAAAAAAAACTTCTATCATATATATATATATATATATATCATCCCACACTCCCATGACATACAGCTTTGATGGCTAATTATTGTAAATTGTCCCTAGTGTGTATAGGAGAATATTAGTGTATAGGGAGCGCTGGTCGGCATGGACTCGGTGGGCCGAAGGGCCTGTTTCCGTGCTGTATCTCTAAACTAAACTATAGAGCAGTGAGTGTTTGCCTTTCACACAAACCTCTCCCCTACCACAAATCTCCCCACAGCCTCCACCCACGCTGTGTCATTTAAAGGGGAATTGCGAAGGGATCGTTTTGATGTTATAAGATTATTAAGGGTTTGGACACGCTAGAGGCAGGAAACATGTTCCCGATGTTGGGGGAGTCCAGAACCAGGGGCCACAGTTTATGAATAAGGGGTAAGCCATTTAGAACGGAGACGAGGAAAAACTTCTTCACACAGAGAGTTGTGAGTCTGTGGAATTCTCTGCCTCAGTGGTCGGTGGAGGCCGGTTCTCTGGATGCTTTCAAGGGAGAGTTAGATAGGGCTCTTAAGGATAGTGGAGTCAGGGGATATGGGGAGAAAGCGGAAATGGGGTACTGATTGGGGATGATCAGCCATGATCACATTGAATGGCGGTGCTGGCTCAAAGGGCCGAATGGCCTACTCCTGCACCTATAGTCTATTGTATTGTATCTGTGGCCATTTCAAATCAATGAGTTTCCCCTCTTTCCCTGTCCCTCCCCCACCCTGGTTCTCCGACTCGTTTCACTGTCCTCCTGATTAATTTTACTGTCTGTCTGCCTCGTTGTCACCTTCCCCTCAGCCAAGAATGAACCGTTCTACATTCCCTTGAGCATCGTCCCGTTCCTGTCGCGCCTCACATGCTCTTTGCGCCCTTCCATGCCCCCGTGTCACTCCCCTCTCCCCTGACTCTCGGTCCGAGGAAGGGGTCCCAACCCGAAACGTCACCCGTTCCTTCTGTGCGGTTTGTGTCTACCGTCGATGTGAACCGGCATCCGCAGTTCCCTTCCCACAACAACGTGTACGATTGCATGTATAATTCCTGACCTGTTCACAAATCGCGCCGGTCATTGTTATGGGGAAAGGCCGCACCGTTCCTCTTCCCAGGCTTTCCCTTTTCCTCTGACCGCTGAAGAGCCGCAACTCCTTCTTCTCTTCTTCATCGAGCGAGTTGCAGTACCGCACCTGAAAACGCACCACGGAATCAGTGTTGAACATAAAGCACGTTTTAAAGATGACGTTTTTCCACACACAAAAAGGTTTAAGAAGGAACTGCAGATGCTGGAAGACAAAATTGCTGGAGAACCTCAGCGGGTGTAGCAGCATCTGTGGAAATAGGCAACGTTTCGGGCCTAAACCCAAAGGGTTTTTAGATAGACAAAATTGCTGGAGAAACTCAGCGGGTGCAGCAGCATCTGTGGAAATAGGCCACGTTTCGGGCCGAAACCCTTTGGGTTTCGGCCCGAAACGTTGCCTATTTCCTTCGCTCCATAGATGCTGCTGCACCCGCTGAGTTTCTCCAGCACTTTTGTCTACCTTCACGCAAACGGTTGGCGGGTGTATGGAACGAGCTGCCGGAGCAGGTACACGGTTGAGGCAGTGACTATCGCAACGTTTAAGTATCATTTAGACAGGTACGCGGATAGGACGGGGATGCGGGCCAAACGCAGGCAGGTTTAGTTTAGAGATACAGCGCGGAGAAAGGCCCTTCGGGTCTCTGGCGCAGGTCGTCCGCTGCGCCACCGTGCCGCCCATAGTGGGAGTAGTGTGGATGGGACAGTGGTGGCAACTTGGGCCGAAGGGCCTGTTTCCACGCTGTGTCTCTCTCTATATATGTGGTCAGACAAAAAGTTATTTTTATCCAAAATGAGTGCACAAACTTAGGGGAGATGGAAAAACTACTCTTTTCAAGACAGATCACTATTATCGGGCAACAAAATCCAATAGCAGTCGGCATTTCGTGACCCAGGCCAGGTTTACAACACTACGCAAGGGTTTTAATAAGTGTAACATTCAAACAAATCCAGCGATACTCCGGAAAAAAATATCTCTATCTAAAAAAGTTATCATTCTACAATAGTGCGGTACATATTTTTATATTTGTGTAGCATATGAGATACTTTCTTATAAGTACTTTCATGTTTATATGCAGAGCCACCACCAATTTTCCAGCAACTGGTTGTCGGGCACCCCCTTGAATCCAGACAAAATTACGAGAGTGCACTTGTAATCCTCCCCCCCCCCCCCCCCCCCTCCGGAACTCCGTATCCCGGCCCCCTCTGCAGCTGAGGCGGAACGTCCCAATGCTCTCGGAGAACCTTGACCTCTGTTGGTCAGGCAAAACGGATAATCCGGCAAGGCTCTAGAACCAAGGGTTGCCGGAAATTCACTGGTGGACCTGTACCTGAAAGAGATCAAGCTGCGTCTGTAGATGGAGTAGACAAAAAGGCTTTTGGCACCTTGGCCTTCATCAGTCCAAGTAATGAGTGTAGAAGTTCATAACGAGAGGGTTTCAGTACATGAGTAAAGAGGTTCTTCTGCAGTTGTATAGGGCTCTGGTGAGACCACATTTGGAGTATTGTGTACAGTTTTGGTCTCCTAATTTGAGGAAGGACATCCTTGTGATTGAGGCAGTGCAGAGTAGGTTCACGAGATTGATCCCTGGGATGGCGGGACTGTCATTCGAGGAAAGATTGAAAAGACTAGGCTTGTATTCCCTGGAGTTTAGAAGGATGAGGGGGGATCTTATAGAAACATATAAAATTATAAAAGGACTGGACAAGCTAGATGCGGGAAAAATGTTCCCAATGTTGGGCGAGTTCAGAACCAGGGGCCACAGTCTTAGAATAAAGGGGAGGTCATTTAACTTTTTCACCCAGAGAGTTGTGAATTTATGGAATTCCCTGCCACGGAGGGCAGTGGAGGCCAAGTCACTGGATGGATTTAAGAGAGAGTTAGATAGAGCTCTAGGGGCTAGTGGAGTCAAGGGATATGGGGAGAAGGCAGGCATGGGTTATTGATAGGGGAAGATCAGCCATGATCATAATGAATGGCGGTGCTGGCTCGAAGGGCCTCCTCCTGCACCTATTTTCTATGTTTCGGTGTTAAGTTGGGAGGTCACGTTACAGTTAAAGATGGCGTTGGTGAAGCCACCTTTAGAGTATTGTGATCAGTTCTGGGCATAAAGTTATGTGAAAAACATTGTCAAGCTAGAAAGCGCACAGAGAAGGTCCACGAGGATGTTGCCCGGACTCGAGGGTCAGAGATATAGGGAGAGGTCGAGCAGGCTGGGACTCTATTCCTTGGAGAGCAGGAGGATGAGGGGTGATCTCATAGAGGTGTGTAAAATCATGAGTGGAATAGAGTCTCTTGCCCAGAGTAGGGGAATAGAGGACCATAGTGATAGTTCAAAAGAAAAGCCACTGTGCCACAGAAACTGAGAGACATCATCTATTGAAATATACATAGTTTGAATACAAATATTTTTGCATTATTATTGTTATTTTGCCAGACATTGTCTGGTACTCCGAATGCACACATGCCACGCGGAGAAGGCAGCATTTAATATTCCAGATACCTCATTGTCGTGCGGTGGTAGTTGATGCAACAGCTGTTTGATTCTATACTTCTCTCCAGGGCTGTTGACATACGGAATTTTATCTTCTGGCAGGCAGTTGTAGTATTGGTGTACCTGTACAAGGGCAGTAGGGTTTATGGTTAGATAATACTTAGCTTCATACATATCGTTCGTGTAAAATAAAAATGTCAGCAAAGTCATAATCTAGCAGCTGTAAATAAAATGGACAATAATGACAGACTCTGAAAGAAGACGGAAATGTTAGGTTCATTGGTTAAAGGAGCAGAATTAGGCCATTCGCCCATTCCAGCATTCAATCATGGCTGATCTATCTCTCCCTCTCAACCCCATTCTCCTGCCTTCTCCCCATAACCCCTGACACCCGTACTAATCAAGAATCTGTCAATCTCCGTTGTAAAAATATCAATTGCCAATGACTTGGCCTCCACAGCCTTCTGTGTCAATGAATTCCACAGATTCACTGCCCTCTGACTAAAGAAATCCCTCCTCATCCACTTTCTAAAGGAACGTCCTTTTACTCTGAGGCCGTGACCTCTGGTCCTAGACTCTCCCACTGGTGGAAACATCCTCTCCATGTCCACTCTATCCAGGCCCCTAAATTGAACAGAAATGAAATATCAACAACTTCCTTTGACTCATTTCCAGCTTGCAACACTTAAATCTGCATTTCTAAATATTTCCTGCGTTCCAGCTCACTGCTGGCCTTCGCATGTATTTTCTCTGCAGCGCTGTTGACAATGACAGTGCTGGCTCGCACCTTTGCAAACCCTTTTTCTCTCTTGCTTCGATCGAGCTCCCGACACATACGCAGTGTGACTAATAGTGAAGTCATCGAGATCATAAAGCACAAGAGGCACTCTTGCATCCTCGAAAATAATTTAATTCAATTTTTTGAAGTTTTAACAGTGGGCGAGGTAATTGATAAATGGCATATATCACTTGCTGTCTATATTCCGCAACTGTTCTCCAAATACTGAATGGATCTTCCATGATCATTGCATAATTTAATATGGTATCATCGGTAATCTTTTAGATTTCCAGCCATTAACACCAGCATTACTCCGTGACTTCAATACAAAGCAATTTTCCCCACTGCACCGGTATTATTGCACCTTCTGCTGCAATTACAATGCCTTGGTTACAAATGGGAAATATAAAGAAAGCTACACTCAGTAAAAAACACACACACACACACACACATACACACACAAAGTGCTGGAGTAACTCAGTGAGTACGGCAGCATCTCTGCACAACATGGATAGGCGATGTTTCAGGTCGGGACCCTTCTTCAGACTGGGAAGAAAGGTGCCAACTCAAAACATCACCCATCCATGTTCCCCGGAGATGCTGCCCGACTCACTGAGTTACTCCAACACTTTGTGTCTTTTTTTTTTGTAAACCAGCATCTGCAGTTCCTTGTTTCTCCAGTGTTGCACAGAGAGCATTTTCAATTGATTGTAATAAAATTGGCTAAGAAACTGCCACCGAGCCCATTGGATAATGTTTAGTGGGATAAGGATGTCTGTTTCAATGCATATTCCTTCCAGAAGAAGGCTTCTCGGTTTATACATAACATCGAACATGTTAGCACAGAAACAGGCCCTTCGGCCCACAATGTCCGTGCCAAACGTGATGCTACGTTAAAACTAATATAGAAACATAGAAAATAGATGCAGGAGCAGACAATTCGGCCCTTCGAGCCACCACCGACTGCCATTCAATATGATCATGGCTGATCATCCAAAATCAGTACCCCATTCCTGCTTTCTCCCCATATCCCTTGATTCCGTTAGCCCCAAGAGCTATATCTAACTCTCTTTTGAAAACATCCAGTGAATTGGCCACCACTGCCTTCTGTGACAGAGAATTCCACCAATTCACAACTCTCTGGGTGAAGAGGTTTTTCCTAAATTGGACTGAGATGATTTTTATTATCCTTATTATTCAACTCAACTGTGGTCCCTGGTTTCAGGACTCCCCCAACATTGGGACCATTTTCCCTGCATCTCCTAATCTCCTCTGGCTGCACGGGATCCTTATCCCTCCATTCCCTGCATATCCATAGGCCTCGTAAATGTCCCTATTGCATCAACCTCCCCCCTCATACTTGGCTCGGCTTCTGAGGAACCCACTGCTCTCTGTGTAAAATAAACTTGGTCCGCATATCTACTTTCAACTTTGCTTTCCTCACCTGAAAGCCATGCCCGCTAGTCTTTGACTGCACCACCATGGGTAAATAGGCCAATCCCTGTCCACCCTATCCATGTCCCTCATAATCTTATACTCTTCTACCAGGTCTCCCCTCAGCCTTCAGCGTTCCAGAGAAAACAATCCAAGTTTGTCCAACCCCTTTGAATTTACCTAATACTTGTTCATCCAGGCAGCGTCCTGGCAAACTTCTTCAATTGACAATAGGTGCAGGAGTAGGCCATTCAGCCCCTCGAGCCAGCACCGCCATTCAATGTGATCATGGCTGATCATCCCCAATCAGTACCCCGTTCCTGACTTCTCCCCATATCCCCTGACTCCGCTATCTTTAAGAGCCCTATCTGGCTCTCTGTTGAAAGTATCCAGAGAACCGACCTCCACTGCCCTCTGAGGCAGAGAATTCCACAGACTCACCACTCTATGTGTGAAAAAGTGTTTCCTCATCTCCGTTCTAAATGGCTTACTCCTTATTCTTAAACTGTGTCCCCTGGTTCTGGACTCCCCCAACATCAGGAACATGTTTCCTGCCTCTAGCGTGTCCAAACCCTTAATAATCTTATAGGTTTCAATAAGATCACCTCTCATCCTTCTAAATTCAGCGCGCTCTCCAGAGCCTCCACATCCTTCCAGTGATGTAGGGACCAGAACTGCGCATAATACTCCACATGCGGCTGAACCAAAGTGCTTCCAAGCTACAACATGAATTCCTGACTCTTATACTTCATGCCCTGACCAATGTTCCGTTTAGTTGATTGTCACGTGTACCGAGGTACAGGGAAAGGCTTTAGTTGTGTGCTGACCAGTCAGCGGAAAGACAACACATGATTACAATCGGGCCATGCACATGTACAGATACATGAGAAGGGAATAACGTTTAGTGCAAGGTAAAGCCAGTTAAGTCCGATTAACAATAGTCCGAGGGTCACCAAAGAGGTAGATGGTAGTTCAGCACTGCTCTCTGGTTGTGGTAGGATGGTTCAGTTGCCTGATAACAGCTGGGAAGAAACTGTCCCTGAATCTGGTGGTGTGCGTTTTCACACTTCTCTACCTTTTGCTCAATGTTGAAGGGGAGAAGAGGGAGTGGCCAGGGTGCGATTCATGCTTCATTACGTTGCTGGCCTTGCCGAGGCAGCGCGAGGTGTAGATGGAGTCAATGGATGGGAGGATTGAATGAAAGATTAATTCAATGCAGCTCAATGTACAAAATCATGAGAAATAGATCGGGTAGATGCACAGAATCTCGCGCCCAGAGTAGGGGAATGGAGGACCAGATGACATAGGTCCAAGGTGGAGGGGAAAAGATTTAATAAGAATCTGAGGGGTAACTGTTTTGCAAAAAGGGTGGTGAGTGTATGGAACGAGCTGCCAGAGGAGGCTGGGACTATCCCAATGTTTAAGAAACAGTTAGACAGGTACATGGATAGGACAGGTTTGGAGAGATATGGACTAAACGCAGGCAGGTGGGACTAGTGTAGGTGGGGCATGTTGGCCGGTGTGGGCAAGTTGGGCCGACGGCAATGTTTCCTCACTGTATCACTCGATGACTCTATGAAGGAGAGCACAATAATACGGTTTATTTACCACCATCTATAGTGATCCCATTTCCAGGGATCTGTGGACTTGGAGCCCAAGATCCCTCTGCAGAATCAATGCTGTTGAGGAACTTGCTGGGTAATGCTCGCTTTTGAAACATTTCCAACATATCCACGGGTATCCCCATTCCTACTCATAATTTCTCATGCATTTGGTGGTTTGAATTCAAAAGACGCAGGTAACGGAAATACAAATCAAGGGTTCAAGATTCAAGAGAGTTTATTGTCGTGTGTCCCTGATAGGACAATTAAATTCTTGCTTTGCTTCAGCACAACAGAACATAGTAGGCATTGATTAGAAAACAGATCAGTGTGTCCATATATCATTGTATATAAATATATACTCACATCAATAAACAGATAAGGTGCAAATAAACAGATAATGGGCTATTAATGTTCAGAGTTTTGTCGGAGCCGAGTTTAATAGCCTGATGGCTGTGGGGAAGTAGCTATTCCTGAACCTGGTAACGCATGTAGCGCATTCCTGACGAGATATTTAACTTGGGGGGGGGGGGGGTGGGGGGGGGGGAGAAGTAGATCATTTGATTCCAGTCCATGGAGAGTTTCACTGAGAAGATGCAGGCACGGAGGCAACGTGTGATTGTTCTCTTACTGACAACGGCTATAATTAAATCAAGCTGTGCTATTCAAGGTGAGAATATTTCCTCAAGTGACATTTGCAATGATTAAAGATGACGCACATTATAAATCTTCCCTTTACCTCTTTCTCAAAGCGTTTCCGTAGCCAGTGGCAGGTCTGAAGCTCCAGATTCGGATGACTTTGGGTTTAAGATAAAGATCGAAGAATATCATTCAACCGGTTCTGTTTGACAAGGACTTTCCATGCCCCGAGTCATGGATTCATTGTCCTAAACGGTGAAACAGGCCCTTCGGCCCAACTTGCCCATGCCGACCCACATGCCCCATCTACGCTAGTCCCACCTGCCTGCATTTGGCCCATATCCCTCTAAACCTATCTTATGCATGTACCTGTCTAAATGGTTCTTAAACCTGCCTCAACTACCTCCTCCGGCAGCTCGTTCCATGCACCCACCACCCTTTGTATAAAAAAAAGTTACCTCTCAGGTTCCTATTAAATCATTCCCCTCTCACATTAAACCTATCCCTCTTGTTCGCGATTCCCCTACTCTGCATAAAAGACTCTGCACCTACTCTATCTATTCCACCCATGATTTTATAGGCCTTCATACGCCCTTGTGGCTAAAGGGATCAGGGGGTATGGAGAGAAGGCAGGTACAGGATACTGAGTTGGATGATCAGCCATGATCACATTGAATGGCGGCGCAGGCTCGAAGGGCCGAATGGCCTACTCCTGCACCTATTTTCTATGTTTCTATGTTTCATAAGATCAACTCTCATCCTCCTGCCCTCCATGAAGTCCTAGATTGCTCAACCTCTGCCTACAGCTCAGGCCTTCGTGTGTTGACAATATACCTGTAAATCTTCTCCGCACCCTTTCCAGCTGAACAGAATCTTTCCTAGAACATGCTGCCCAGAACTGAACACAACACACTAAAAGCTGTTCCTGAGTCTGGTGGCACACGCTCTTGAGCTTCTGCACCTTCTGTCTTTGACGATGTTGTCTGCTTATCCGAGGCAGTGCATAGTGTCAATGGTGGGAAGTCTAGTTTGTGAGATGGACTGGGCCATATCAACGACTTGGTGGCACAGCGGTAGAGTTGCTTCCTCACAGCACCAGAGACCCGGGTGCGAACCTGACTACGGGTGCTGTCTGTACGGGGTTTATACGTTCTCTCCGTGACCTACGTGGGGTTTCTCTGGGAGCTCTGGCTTCCTCCCACACTCCAAAGACGCCCAGGTTTTGTTGGCTAATTGGCTTGGTCAAATTGTAAATTGCCCCTAGCGGGTGTAGGACAGTGTTAGTGCCGCTGGTCGGCACGGACCCGGCAGGCCGAAGAGCCTGTTTCCCTGCTGAATCTCGAAACTGAACGAAAGCTAGCGGTGGAATGGCCAGGGTGGGACAAGTCACTGATCATGTTGGCCACTTTTCCGAGGCAGCATGTGGTGTCGGAGGAGACAATGTTGGCAAGGCTAGTTGCAATTTCTCGTGGTCTTGGGCAGAACTGCTCCCAAAGCAAGCTGTGATGCAACTGCACAGTAAGGTAATGGCCTGTCCCACCAGCATTCAACTCCATGCGATGAGCGTGACCTAATGTGGTCGCTTGAGCCGTCCGGCGTCGCGGGGCCGGTCCCACTTCGATCGCCGGAACGGTGCGGAATTGTGCGGAGTTCGCCCCGACATCTCGCGGGGGCTCCGAAAAACTGACCATGTTCAAAAGTTCCGCGCAGCAACGGCTTGTCGGCTCGCAGTCGCCCCAACGCATTACACACCGTCTCGACGTCGTGCCTCCGTGACCCTCTCTGTAGGTGCCTCCGTGACCCTCTATGTGTGTGGCTCCGTGGCCCTCTGTGTGTGTGCCTCTGTGCCCCGGCGAACTTACCTTTAAGACTTTGTTCCAAGTTCGCCTCACTTTGCACCGCGTTGCACCACTCACCCGACCTCCGCGCAGCCCTCGCTGCCAGTTTGGTCGCGCTCGCCGCATGCTGGTGGGAACGGCCCTGTACAGGGGATCATCCGACCTCCGCGCGGCCCCCGCTTCTAGTTTGATCGCACTCATCGCATGGAGTCGGATGCTGGTAGGACAGGCCCTGTATGCTTTCTATGGTGCATCTATACAAGTGCTTCTCGCTGCAAAACTTCAAGAACACCTCTGTGTGGAAACATGACGTTCCTAGTAGAGATAGGGGTAGCTATGCATGGGTAATAAGTGAAGAACTTACATTAAAATACCGCCCTTCACAACTTCCTTATTGAAAATCTAATCCATGGTGTTACAAGATAATGGAAAAGCTAATAAAGTGGTGGCCTGCGATGGATGGATAAATTAAAGGACATTTATGGGTCGGGGGAAGGAGAAACGGAAAAGAATTAAGATTGCCAAACTCAACGTGAAACTTTTAGTTTTAAGAGAAGCTGGACTAAAGACATTTGGAATTTTCCACACAAGAGTTTGAGAAGAAGGCCAATGTTGATGTTGGATTTAAAAAATTAAAAAAACCATCTGGTATCCAGACAAGTAAGCTAATAGTCTGAACTATCCATGTGCCAACTGCGATACTGGAAATCTAAAAGAAACACCTCAGACCCATTGTTCTGTGAGGCCCTTGATGGTTTTAGTTTTGGCCTTGAACGATAAGAAGGAAGCAGGGGCAAGCTAGCAACGAGGCTCGCAGCTCGGCTCGGCGTATCCGATTCCAAGGGAATCATTCCAAAGAGTCTTGGCTGAGGGAAAAACGATGTAGGAAAAACTAGGAACAAGGAACTGCAGATGCTGGTCTACAAAAAAAAGACTCATATCACTTATGATCGTATGGTAGACAAAAATGCTGGAGAAACTCAGCGGGTGAGGCAGCATCTAAGGATCCTCACATGTTGAGTTTCTCCAGCATTTTTGTCTACCTTCGATTTTTCCAGCATCTGCAGTTCTTCGTTAAACTTATGATCTTATTATGAACTCTTAGTTCACCCCACCAAGAAAAGGCACAAAGTGCTGGAGTAACCCAAAGGGGTGGCGCAGCGGTAGAGTTGCTGCCTCACAGCGCCAGGGACCCGGGTTCAATCCCGACTACGGGTGCTATCTGTGCGGAGTTTGTACGTGACCTGCGTGGGTTTTCTCCGGGTGCTCCGGTTTCCTCCCACACTCCAAAGATGCACAGGTTTGTAGGTTAATTGGCTTTGGTATAATTGTTAATTGTCCCGAGTGTGAGTAGGATAGTGTTAATGTGCGGGGTGATCGCTGGTCTGCGCGGATGCGGTGGGCCGAAGGGCCTGTCTCCGTGCTGCATCTCTAAACTAAAAAAACTAAACTACTGGAGTAACGGGTTTGGGCAGCATCTTCGGACAACATGCATAGGTGACGTTTCAGGTCGGGATCCTTCTTCAGACTGAGTCATCACGAAACATCATCTATCCATGTTCTCCAGAGATGTTGCCTGAATCCGAGTCACTCCAGCCCTCTGTCTCTTCTCTTTTTTGGTTACCTGTGGGTTTGTTTTTTAAGTCGTCAAGATGATTGATCGGAAGAAACAGCACGGAAGCAGGGCCCTTCGGCCCATCGAGTCCATGCCAACCATTGATCTTGCGTTCACACCAATTCATTTTTGCATCAGCTCGCTGCACACAAGGGATACATTGATAGTGTTTTAACTTACAAACCTGACATCTTTGGGGTGTGGGAGGAAACTGGAGCCCCCCCCGGAGGAAAACCCCACGCGGTCTCTGGGAGAGCGTGCAAACTCCGCACTGGCAGCACCCGAGGTCGGGATTGAACCCGGGTCTCTGGAGCTGCAAATACGGCACGGCCTCGAGTCTTCTTCATCTTTCTCATTATGCAAGATAAACGATGGAGATTGAATAAAGAGGTCTGGTTATTCTATGTGTTTATTTTGCCCTACTGTGAAACAGATACCTAATGGTCTGGAGCGAACTGGATCCTGACAACACGAAATAAGCAACCTGGACACTTGGTTCTGGTCATTGCATTTGAATATTAAATCCCAGCTGCAATTATTATACATGACAGTCTGATTTATCTTCCATCAAAGCTAGCTGCTCGGAAAACAACCAGGTGTGACTAATGCTGCGAACATTTGTACCAGCCATAGACTGCTGTTGTGGCTAAATTGCAATTTGGCCTCAGCAGCTCGGGCAGCCTACAACCCAGCGGTCTGAAGAAGTTACTCGACCCGAAACGTCACCCATTCCTTCTCTCCAGAGATGCTGCCTGTTCCGCTGAGTTACTCCAGCATTTTGTTGTCTACCTTCGGTATGAATATAGACTTCTCTAAATTCAAGTAACCCTTGCTTTCCTCCTCTCTCTCCATCCCTCCTCATCCTAATTCTCCGACTATTTTTACTGTCCTCCTGATTAATAAATATTTACGCTTCGATGTCACCTTCCTCTCAGCTAACAATGAACCATTCTACATTTCAAGATTCAAGAGAGTTTATTGTTACGTGTCCCAGATAGGACAATGAAATTCTTCCTTTGCTCCAACACAACAGAATATAGTAGGCATATTTCCTTTAGCATTATCTGCTTTGATGTCTCGTTTTCACGCCTCACCCTTCCATATCTCTAGACCCCCTCTCTCTTCCACCCTCAGTCTGAAGGGTTTCGACTCAAAACGTCACCCATTCCTTCTCCCCAGAGATGCGTCCTGTCCCGCTGAGTTACTCCAGCATTTTGTGTCGATCTGGGGTTTAAAGGTCAAAGGTTGAAACCTTCCCCCTTATCCTTGATGTTTAAGGATAAGGGGGAAGTCTTTTAGGACCTAGATGAGAAGATCAGTTTTCACACAGAGAGTGGCGAGTCTGTGAAATTCTCTGCCACAGAAGGTAGTTGAGGCCAGTTCATTGGCTATATTTAAGAGGGAGTTAGATGTGGCCCTTGTGGCTAAAGGGATCAGGGAGTATGGAGAGAAAGCAGGTACAGGATACCGAGTTGGATGATCAGCCATGATCATATTGAATGGCGGTGCAGGCTCGAAGGGCTGAATGGCCTACTCCTGCACCTAATTTCTATGATTCTATGAAAACCTGAATTCTGAACTTTAATTATTAATTTAGGCAATGCGAGATGAAGCCTTAATGAGACGGCTTGAAAATAAGCAGCTGCTACAAGAGTAACTATGAATGCGTGGGAGGGGTGGTCACTGATGTTGTTTCTGACCACCCAACTTTACCTCTGGGACCCAATTGTATTATTAATGGCTCCCTGTCCTAAGATGTTATTCTGTGCTTTAACCTTGTTCATATCACCCCCAACGTTATCCTTATCCCAGGATGGAAAATTCAAATACTTGTGGACAGAGGTTCAAGGCGAGAGGGGCAAAGTTCAAAGGAGATGTGCAGGGCAAGTTTTTTTTTTTTTTAAACTTTCGAGGGAAGGGAGTTGGGTGCCTGGAACGTGCTGCCACGTCTGGTGAGGGAGGCAGAGATAATGGTGGTCTCCTCCTCCTCCCCTCTGTGGCACCCCATCACAGAGGGCAGCATGGTGGCGCAGTGGTAGAGTCACAGGCTCACAGCGCCCAACTGCAGATGCTGATTCACAACAACAAAAAATAAGACGCAGAGTGCTGGAGCAACTCAGCGGGTCGGGCAGCATCTCTGGAGCATCTTTTGTAAATCAGCGTCTGCAGATCCTCACATCTCTTCTTGCGTGCACTCAGATCTTCAGCAAACTCATAAAAACGAGTCGAGCCCTCTGCAAAATAAGGCGGTCAGATACAAAGTGCATCCTGCCCCTCAGGTGAGCATGGCGGAGCCACTGCCGCGAGGGGTAGAAACACGGAACTGCAGCTGCTGGTTTACACAAAAGGACACTAAGTGCTGGAGTAACTCAGTGGGCCAGGCAGCATCTCCGGAGAGCATGGATGGGTGACCTATAGGGTCGGGACCATTCAGGAGTGGAGTAAGTGCTGAACTTACACCTGGCCTTCAGAGTGCTTGCGATCTCCATCTTACAGGCAGGTTAGTCATTACCACTTGATCATTAGTTTTGTCTAGTGCAGAGATGCAGCGTGGGAACAGGCCCTTCGGCCCACTGAGTCCGTGCCAACCAATGATCACCCGTGCACTAGTCCTATCCTACACACTTGGGACAATTTACAGATTAACCTGCAAATAAACCCGCAGGTCTTTGGAGTGTGGGAGGAAACCGGAGCACCCGCAGAAAACCCACGTGGTCACAGGTACAAACTCTGCACAGACAGCAAACCACAGTCAGGATGGAACCCGGTTCTCTGGTGCTGTGAGGCAGCAACCCCACCGCTGCGCCACCCCAAAGGAATGGCGGAATTATGGAAGATTGCTGGGGTTGCCATGGGAACACACTTGATTTTGAAGATTGCAAACATCATCGAGCAGAGCTGGTAAACAGGTTTGTAGCTGGCATCAACAGACAGAAAAGCAGTCTGGATGGGTGGATGGATGGGCAACATTTCTTATGGCTAGGAGTGAGATAATAGGTTGTAAATTCAATCATACCATGCTGATTTATGTCAGCATTACACCATTGTAAATCCATTTGTCCCCTGCTGAGTGAAATGTGATAATGACCATTTTTGTTTTATTTTCTGCTGGAAATTTGATCTGTTAAGGGCCTTCCCCACTTAGGCAATTTTTTAGGCGACTATAGGCGACTAGGCTGTCGCCTGTGTGGTCATGAGTCGTCTCCTCAGTCGCCCACAGAGTCGTAGCGTCTTTCTGGTCCCTGCTGGATTTTCAACATGTTTTCGGCGACGGTGGGTTTGACGCCAATGACGTGGGCGCTGTCGTAGGTTGTCGCCGGTGCTGACCGGTGAATTCCATTGTCGTAGTAGCCGGCAGTCTCCTAAGTGGGACAGGTCCATTACTGTCAGACAGGAGCCATCTTCCTGCACTGCAACGAAGGTGGTGAAAATTCCTCGAGGTCAATCCTGGTTTGGGTCGGAAGGAACTGCAGATGCTGGTTTAAATCAAAGATAGACAGAAAATGCTGGAGTAACTCAGTGGGACAGGCAGCATCTCTGGAGGGAAGGAATGGGTGACATTTCGAGTCGAGACCCTTCTTCAGACTGTGCATTAGGGTTAGGTTAGGGTCAGTCTGAAGAAGGGTCTCGACCCAAAACGTCACGCCAATCCTTCTCTCCAAAGATGCTGCCTGTCCCGTGGAGTTATTCCAGCATTTTGTGTCTATCTGGTTTGTGCTGTAGTTTGGGTTGGGGTGTGGGGGTTGGGGTGTGGGGGGTTGGGGGATGGAGGGGTTGGGGGATGGAGGATGTTCTGGCATGGAGCACCAGTCAGAGAGAATAAATGCTCCTTTCACAGTTATATCCAGGGACCCAGTTATTGAGGGGCACTGATCATCACCAATGGCCCCTCCTGCAACACCAGATGGGATTAGTGTTGGGTTAATGTAAAAAATGGAAGCTTGCATTACTAAATTGTGATGCACGGCAGGTTAGGACTTATCTTTCATCCCATCCTGTATCCATTGACACCAGCCATTCCAGTTTGCAGCCCTGGTCCCAACCCCCTCTCCCTCATCACCCACAACTCTCATCACAATCCCAACTCCAGCCCCAATCAATACTTACCCAACCCAGACTATAGTGTGGAAAGGAACTGCAGTCTGAAGAAGGGTCTCGACCCGAAACATCACCCATTCCTTCTCGCCAGAGATGCTGCCTGTCCCGCTGAGTTACTCCAGCATTGTGTGTCTACCAAGGAACTGCAGATGCTAGTTTATACCCAAGATAGACATAAAGTGCTGGATTAACAGGGCGGCACGATGGCGCAGCGGTAGAGTTGCTGCCTTACAGCGCCAGGGACCCGGGTTCGATCCTGACTACACGGGTGCTGTCTGTACGGAGCTTGTACTTTCTACATGGGTTTCCTCCCACACTCCAAAGATTGCAGGTTAATTGGCTTGGTATGAATGTGAAATTGTCCGTTGTGTGTATGATAGTGTTAATGTGCGGGGATTACTGGCTGGCGCTGACGCGGTGGGCCCCAGGGCCTCTTTCCGTGCTGTATCTCCAAACTAAACTCAGCGGGTCAGGCAGCATATCTGGAGAAAAATATGTTTTTCAGACTGCCTTGGCTACCGTTCCAGGACTTAACATCCTTCCCTTCTCCAGCCAAGTCCCAGCATCAGCCATGATTATTCTCTACCACCAAACGCTGTCTAAATCCCTCCCTCCCTCTTCCTCCAGAGGCTCCCATGGATGAGATGGTAGATGGATCCCCTATTGCTTAATAAAAGGTCTAGATAAGCGTGGACGTGGAGAGGATGTCTCCAATAGTTGGAGTCAAGGACCAGAGGACACAGCCTCAGAATAAAAGGACATACGTTTAGAATGGAGATGAGGAGGAATTTCTTTAACCTGAAGGTGGTAAATCTGTGGAATACATTGCTACCAACATGGGTGGAGGTCAAGTCATTGGGTATTTTTAAAGTGGAGATTGTTAGGTTGTTGATTAGTACGGGTGTTAAAGGTTACGGGGAGAAGCAGGAGAATGGGGTTGAGGGGGAAAAATAGTTCAGGCATGATCGAATGGTGGGGGAGACTCGATGGGCCGAATGGCCTAATTCCGCTCCTATGTCTTATGGTCACATGCACTGTGCCTCGGTACACGGGACCATAAACTAAAATTGAACTGAACTGTTATCTAACCTTTAAGGTCCTTCCCACCAGCATGCGGCGAGCGCGACCTAACGTGGTCGCTTGAGCTGTACGGCCTTGCGGGGCTGGTCCCACTTCGATCACCGGAGGCATATGGAGTTGTGCGGGGCTGGTCCGGACATTGCGCGGGGCTCCGAAAAACTGACACTGTTCAAAAATCCCGCGCAGCAATGGCCTGTCGGCCCGCCGCCACATTGAGGACGTACGCAGCGTCTCAACGCCGTACGCAGCGTCTGGACGCCGTATGCAGCATCTGGACGCCGTACGCCTAGCACGTGGCGTTGCGCGATAACGTCGCCACCTGACGTGCCGTTGCAAGATGACGTCATCGCCCAACGCCGTGCAACGTCGAAATTCAGTCGAGCCGCCTCCCGCCCAGCTGATTGGCGAGTATGATGTCGGGACCAGCTCCATACGGCTCCGCGGTTGGAAGTGGGACTGGCCCCGCGAGGCCGTACGCCTCAAGCCACCACGTTTGGTCACGCTCGCCGCATGCAGTCGCATGTTGGTGGGACAGGCCCTTAAATGCCCTTGGGGAAAGCAATAAACTTGCTTCTTTGGACCGAGTTCCTTGTCGGGCCTTTCCGACGTAACCACTGTGATGTTGGTCTGGAATCTTGTTTAGTCCTCCTCTCCAAGAAATGAGCAAACCAAGCGGGCTTTACAATAACTCAGGAATTTACACGGTCACTTTTCATGATAGTTGTTTTTCTAATTCCAGATTTATTAAAAGAACCTTTTCCACACAAAGGGTGGTGGGCGTATGGAACGAGCTGCCAAAGGAGGTCGTTGAGGCAGGGACTATCCCAACGTTTAAGAAGCAGTTAGACAGGTACATGGATAGGACAGGTTTGGAGGGATACAGGCCAAACGCAGGCAGGTGGAACTAGTGCAGCTGGGGCATGTTGGCAAGTTGGGCCGAAGGGTCTGATTTCCACACTGTATCATCACTCTACGACTCTATGATTCTATAACTGAATTGAAATTCCTTTGCTGCTAAGGTTGGAATTCAAAGAAAATAGTTTAATCCTTTGTTTAAGATATTGCATTACAGGTCCACTGATAAAGTATCTATGCCACTGTATTTTTTTTATTGATACTTAATTTTTAGTTTAAGCCGTGACAAAACAAAATTAAGATGCAGGGAAGCTACGAGGATTAAAAAAACCCAGTTCCTTAGTCAGTTCCTAAGACAAAAAAAATATATAAAGACAGGAGGCACAAGGAACTGCAGATGCTGGAATCTTGAGAAAGAGACAAAGTGCCGGAGGAGCTCAGCGGGTCAGGCAGCATCTCAGGAAGGAATGTTCAATGGTTTCCTAATTTTCACGTGTACCAAATAAGTGTGATTATTTCTTTGCATACAGATTAGTAGGATTTTTGATGTACATAAGTATACTCTCAGATAGTCACAAAACGCTGGAGTAACTCAGTGGGACAGTGTGCCAGGTGTATGTTTCGGGTCGAGACCCCTTCTTCAGACCCATGCTTTGAAAAATTCCGCTGAGTCTATTTTGTCGACTATTACAGTCAATGTATTGACTATTATGTAGAGATGGTGTATTGTATTGGAATCCTTCTTCAGACTCTAGACAGCTATCCATTCGCTGCCCAACCCGCTGAGTTCCACCAGCAAGTTGCGTTTTATCCAAATGTCAACTTCCTCGACGTGCAAGAACCTTTGAATGTCAGAGTTTGGTTTAGTTCAGTTTAGAGAAACAGCGCGGAAGCCCCTTCGACCCACTGGGTCCGCACCGACCAGTGATCCCCGCACATTAACACTACCCTACACGTATTAAGGACAGTTTACATTTAAGCCAATTAACCTATAAACGCGTACGTCTTTGGATTGTGGGAAGAAACCGAAGATCTCGGAGAAAATTCCTGCAGGCCACGGGGAGAACGTACAAACTCTGTACAGACAGCACCGGTGGTCGGGATCGAACACGGGTCTCCGGCGCTGTGAGGCAGCAACTCTACCGCTGCGCCACCGTGCTGCAAAACTACTGCTAAACTTTGCTGCTTCTGTGGATCTGTTTTCAGATCTTGTATTTTGCAGCCAAAGTCACCAATTCACTTCCGAGTTCATTGCCATCATATTCTGTTCCTGCGCTACTTGGTGTCCCTGTTACTTCTACTTCACTACCAGCAACCCCCTTGTCTCTGGTCAGCACTCGCTGAAACTCGTTCTAACATCCTTGCGCTCTTCAAATGTATTTTTTTTAAAACCTCTTGCTAACAATTTCTTGATTGGTACGGGTGTCAGGGGTTGTGGGGAGAAGGCAGGAGAATGGGGTTCGGAGGGAGGGACAGATGATAAGATCATGAGATAGGAGCAGAATTAGGCCATTCGGGCCATCAAGTCAACTCCACCATGGTTGGTCTATCTCTCCCTCCTAACCCCATTCTCCTGCCTTCTCCCCATAACCTCTGACATGACTGACATAATCAGCCGTGATCGAATGGTGGAGTAGACTTGATGGGCCGAATGGCCTTATTCTGCTCCGATCACCAACTAATTTATGAACAACTGCATTTTAGCTCTGCTTGATGTCAAACTCTTCTGCAAACACACTGACAAGTTGTTTCCCAGAAGTGCTCTTTGTAAATCAACGTTGCTTGGGCCAAGATGAACTCTGGTATTAAAGTGGGGACGCAGAAAAAAATGACACAGATCAAATTCTACACACTAAATATTTGGAACTGTCTTCTAGATTACATGAAAGATACTGTAGAAAATCAAAAATGTATATTTAGTTGTAAAAAAACTAGAGATCCTCAAATTTGTAGTTACATTAAAAATCACGGCCTGGTTCAGCAAATCTAAACGCCCGGGATGGAAGGAGATTATAAAGTGTGGTGGACACTGCCCGGTCCATCACAGGTACTGACCTCCCCACCATCGAAGGGATCAGTAGGAGGCGCTGCCTCAGAGAGGCCCCGGCCACACTCTCATCTTGCTGTTACTATCGGGAAGAAGGTACAGCAGCCTGAAAACCGTGACCACCAAGTTCAGGAACAGTTTCTTCCCAACAGCCATCAGGCTCTTGAACACTGCACAGCACTAACCTCAGCTTCTATGAGCTTCTATGGACTATCTTTGGTTGCACTAAAGGATTTAGGATGTTTTTTAAACATATCGTGATTACTAATTTATTGAAGTTAATAAATACAATATCTATGCGCATTGTGTTTAAATGCAAGTGAGAATTTCATTGTTCCATTAGTCAGCACGTATGACAATTAAACACTCTTGATTCTTGAAACCCATCTCTCTGCGTCACAGACCCGTGTTCAATCCCGACCTCGGGTGCTGCCCGTGTGGAGTTTGCATGCTCTTCCTGTGACCACTTGGGTTTCCTCCAGGTGCTCCGGTTTCCTCCCACATCCCAAAGACGTGCGGGTTTGGAGGTTAATTGGCCCCCTGTAAATTGCTCCGAATGTGCGGGGAGCGGATGAGAAAGTGGGATAGCATTGAGCTTAGTGGCAGTTGATGGTTGGCATGGACTAGGCGGGCCGAAGGGCCCGTTTCCATGCTGTATCTTTCAATCGGGTCGGGATAACTCAAGCTAATCTGCTCCAAAGACTTCAAACCCTTCCAGGGTTCTGTTGCTCGATGGGCTCAAACACTCAAACAGTTCGATCTTACGGCTCAGATTCCTAACGCTTTGCTTTCACTGATGTGTAACAGAAAGAATAAGGAAGATTTAATCCGCAACATACTTAACAGAATGGGGAATATGATTTCAAATCTGGGACAATATTTGTTCAGTATGGCATAAGACATCACAGACACGGAGTTACAAGGAATTCTCCATCTTATCTGCTCTGGACATCAGCCTGAGTAAATGGCATCAGATTATTGCCTGGGTGGAATTAGAACACTAAATCATTAAAATATGGATATCATGTTTCTCCAAGTGGGATTTAAAGGATATTTCAATTATCCCAAAATATTCTTTTTCTCTCTCTCCCTCTTTTAGAAATTGTTTTTTCGTTTACATCTTGGGCGTTGCGTGGTGCAGCAATAGCAAGTCAAAATATTATACACCTCATTAAAAATAAAATAACCACAATCAGACATGAACAAGCAAGGTTGAATTAAATTTTACGTTTCGACCTTAAAATGAAGCAGGCTCAGAAAGTGGTTGAAATAATAGAAGGATGAGGCGGGACAGGATAGTGAAAGTGCTTGGATAGAGTGGATGTGGAGAGGATGTTTCCACCAGTGGCAGAGTCTAGGACTAGAGGTCACAGCCTCAAAATTAAAGGACGTTATTTTAGGAAGGAGATGAGGAGGAATTTATTTAGGCAGAGGGCGGTGAATCTGTGGAATTCTTTGCCACAGAAGGCTGTGGAGGCCAAGCCAATGGATATATTTAAGGCAGAGATAGACAGATTCATGATTAGTACGGGTGTCAGGGGTTATGGGGAGAAGGCAGGAGAATAGGGTTAGGAGGGAGAGATAGATCAGCCGTGATTGAATGGCGTAGACTTGATGGGCCAAATGGCCTAATTCTGTTCCGATGGTCTTATGATAGTGGTGACAATAGTTTCTCTGTGGTGTGTGGAGGACGGCTCTGTACTAGTTTTCATTGAATGAATGAAATGTACAGCATGGAAACAGGCCCTTCGGCCCATCGGGACTATCAATCACCCGTTCGCATTAGTTCTACGTTATCCCACTTTCACACCCACTCCCAATACACTTGGGGTAATTTACAGGCCAGCTAATCCACAACCCTGCACGTCTTTGGGATCTGCGAGGAACCCGGGGCACTTGGAGGAGCCTGCAAACTCCACACACAGACAGCACCCGAGCTCGGGATGGAACCCGGGTTTCTGTTGCTGTGAGGCAGCAACTCTACCAGCTGCACCACCCTCTAACTGAAGTTTTCTAGACTGGAGCAACAGGCTGTTTTGGACCATTTCTAGATGGGAGATCGTAAAGTTCTATTTCTATAAAGTGAGATTAAATATCATGCATTCACAAACAAATCTGGTCGTTGTACGGAAACACTCATTACTCATCCAAGAACAGATTTCAACGGCAGACGCAGCCAGCGGATTTGACATTACCTGCTCGGGCTTCAGTCCGGGAGGAACCCAGGCATATTCCTCCAGAGCGCAGCCAGAGTCATCGTCGGACGTGGAGTTCCTCTGAAAATCGTACATGAGCTTGTTGACGGTCTTCTCCATCTCCAGCGGCATCACTGTGGCAGAGTGATCCTCGCGTGGGCACTTGCAATGCAGGCAGATCTTCCTGCGAACGGCAAAACAGCCATCGTTACGCCCACGTTACGTAGCAGAGAAACTACAACAGGAGTGGTCACCCGACAGGCTCGAAGGCTTGGATACTTAAATACAAAAACACATACTTGGCAGCCCAGGCTCTGGCAGTACATCCGAGCCACTTCCATGCTTCCCAGTCTTAAACATGCTGCTCAGACCATGGAAGGTCAAGGAATTGAAGGCTCGTCAGACCGTTAAGAGCTGTCAATGCTAAGTTGCTTCTGCTGTCAGGGAAAGTGGCTGCACAGGCACAATCAAATCAATTAGCACAAGACTGAGTCACAAGCGCCAGTATAAATGTAAACTGAGTTGCTATTACAGCGCTGGAATCGAATGACGTGCCACAGAGGCTGGAAGATTTCAAAACCGTGCGGGGAGAAACATGTTAGTGTCAGTTTTAGAATTATCTTCTAAATTAATTTTAACAGCTTGTTGAACCAAAAAGCGATCAAATGCTGCGGATGGATATTTTATCGATCAATATTGATTAGGTGCAGGCACTTCCGGTGGATTTGTCAAAGTAATTGGAGGTAAACGTTGAGCTTTCTTTGCTGTCACTTCCACCAAAGATTTCTGTACGATGGGGGGGACAAAAATGTTGGAGGAACCCGTAACTGGGGAAGGAATGGGTGACGTTTCAGGTCGAGACCCTTCTTCAGACTGGGGGTGTTAGGGGAAAGGGAACAGAGAGATATTGACAATGATCATAACCAAGTCTACTCCGCCATTCAATCATGGCTGATCTATCTCTCCCTCCTGACCCCATTCTCCTGCCTTCTCCCCATAAACTCAAAACACTCGTACTAATCAAGAATCTGTCTATCTATCTCTGCCTTAAAAATATCCACTGACTTGGCCTCCACAGCCTTCTGTGGCAATGAATTCCACAGATTCACCGCCCTCTGATGGAAGAAATTTCTCCTCAGGGGGTCACTCGAAGTTAGAGAAATCAATAGACAATAGGTGCAGGAGTAGGCCATTCGGCCCTTCGAGCCAGCACCGCCATTCAATGCGATCATGGCTGATCATCCCCAATCAGTACCCCGTTCCTGCCTTCTCCCCATATCCTCCAACTCCGCTATTTTTAAGAGCCCTATCTAGCTTGAAAGCTTCCAGTGAACTTGCCTCCACCGCCCTCCGAGGCAAAGAATTCCACATACAATCAATATTAATTTGGTTTAAACCAGCATCTGCAGTTGCTTCCTACACAGTTCCATGCGATGGAACAGTTCAGCTTGGACTTTGGTGGAGTTCTGCCAGATTTTCTCAATTTCCTGGTATTCGTTAGATCAAGAATGCAATTCGCCCAAAACTGACAATGGGCATCTGCTTTGCATCCTCTCAGCCTGTGTGTGCGCGGTTTAGCACAAAGTTCCTGCCTTTGAACACAGCCTTGTTGCAGAACAATTACCAAAACAAATTAAAAAACCCCTTTAAGTACAAGTCGCATAATATTTGTTAACTTTGCAGATTTCCCTTTTTTCCCCCTTCAATGTAGAAACCAAGAACTGCAGATGCTGCTTTACACAATAGGACACAAAGTGCTGACTGAAAAAGGATATCCGACCCGAAACGTCACCTATCCCTGTTCTCCAGAGATGTTTCAGGTCGATTTTAGTTTATTGCCACATGCACTGAGGTACAGTGAGATGCTTCTGTTAACCAGTGCTAACCAGTCAGTGGAAAGACAAAAGACGGTTACAATCGAGCCATTTACAGTGTATAGATACACGATAAGGGAATAGCGTTTGTGCAAGGTAGAGCCAGCAAAGTCCGATCAAGGATGGTCCGAGGGTCACCAATGAGGTAGAAAGTAGTTGAGCACTGCTCTCTGGTGCCTGACCCGCTGAGTTATTCCAGCACTTTATGTCCTTTTGTGTACAAATGAGCATCTACCTGAACAAGAGCCTTGGAGCAGAACATCAAGGTTCTGCAACAGCTTCTTCCCACGAGCCATCAGACTCCTGAATGCCATGTAATGGGCTGCCACCATTGTCCATTTATCCTTTTTATCCATGTTTATCCTTCTGTTAATTATCGTGTTGCACAGGGAGCCAAATGAAACGGAATTTCGTTTGGAACTGCATATATCGATGCATTTCTAAATGACAATAAGGTTTGTTTGACTTTGACCAAAATGTCACCTATTCAGAGATACTGCCAGAACTGCTGAGTTACTCCAGCACTTTGTGACGTTTTGTGTCTTAATCAGCATCTACAGTCCCTTGCGTCCACACCTTTACTGCTGCCTCCTCAGTCACTGCATCTCAGGCACTCCATGGCTGCGGTATTTACTGGGTACAAGATGCACGGCACCAATGTCAGGTTTCATCAACGGCCACCTCCAAACCTGCAAACTCTCCGCAGCACATACATACCAACAATATCACCCGTCGGTCTCTCACCAAGTCACGCACTGTCACGTTTGATGACTAATCTGTGGAATACATTGCCATAGAAAGCCGTGAAGGCCAAGACAATGGATATTTCTAAGGCAGAGGTAGATTGATTCTTGATTGGTACGGGTGTCAGGGGTTAGGTGGAGGAGGCAGGAGAATGGGGTTAGGAGGGAGAGATAGATCAGCCATGATTGAATGGCGGAGTAATGGAATTGTGGAATTCATTGCCACAGAAGGCCATGGAGGCCAAGTCAACGGATATTTCTAAGGCAGAGATGGATAGATTCTTGATTGGTACTGGTGTGGAGAAAGCAAGAGAATGGGGTTACGAGGGAGAGATAGATCACCAATGATTGAATGACGGAGTAGACTTGATGGGCCAAACGGCCTAATTCGGCTCCTATCCCTTACGAATTTGGAGATATACCTCAGTTTTTCCAGCCGTGTCATATCGAAGCCCTGAACCAATCTCACCAATAGAGCGTTCACTCATGGTACCTTCACGATTCAAGGTGGCGGCTTTGTTTTAAAATGAATGGCACGTTGTCAGTGGCATCCATAAGAGGCACGAGGGCTTAAAAAGGAAATATAAACCACAATGAAGAATTTTGAGCCAAAATCAAGTCCAGAAAGAGAAAGAAAAGGGACTCTTATATGTAGCGAAATAAATAAAATGTTTTTAAAAAAAGCTATATATTAATATCTTAGAAACTTAGATTATATATCTGTAAAAGGTTAATACCATTTCTTTTTCCGAAATGCTGCCTGGTCTGCTAGATGTTACCAACATTTTCAGTTTATACATTAGTAATCTGCAAAAGGTATTTTTAAGAAGTATTGAAATGCTTTGGTGGAACATACTGACCCAAGTTTGGAGTGATACAGTGTAGAAACAGGCCCTTCAGCCCAACTTGCCCACACACTGGCCAACATGTCCCAGCTACACTAGTCCCACCTGCCTGCATTTGGCCTATTTCCCTCTAAACCTGTCCTATCCATGTACCTGTCTAAATGTTTCTTAAATGTTGAGCTACTCCCTGCCTCAACTACCTCCTCCGCCAGCTCCATACACCCACCACCCACGGTGTGAAAAAGTTACCCTTTAGCTTCCTATCCTATTCCCCCCCTCACATTGAACCCATGTCTTCTGGTCCTCGATTCACCTACTCTGGGCAAGTGACTCTGCGCATCTACCCGATCTATTCCCTTCATGATTTTACACACCTACAAGATCACTGAGGTTAGACACAAAAAGCTGGAGTAACTCAGCAGGACAGGATGCAACCCTGGAGAGAAGGAATGGGTGACGTTTCGGGTCAAGACCCAACCTCAGACCCAAAACATCACCATATTCCTTCTCTCTGCCGAGTTACTCCAGCTTTTTGTGTCCATCTTTGGTTTAAACCAGCATCTGCAGCTCCTTCCCACACATTTCTATAAGACCACCCCTCATCTTCCTGCTCTCCAAGGAATAGAGTCCCAGCCTGCTCAGCCTCTTCCCATAGCTCAGAACTTCGAGTCCTGGCAACATCTTCTTTCCAAATTGACAACATCTTTCCTATAACACGGTGCCCAGAAGTGAACACAATACTCTAAATGTGGCCTCACCAACATTTTATGTAATAGACAATAGGTTCAGGAGTAGGCCATTCGGCCCTTGGAGCCAGCACCACCATTCAATGTGATCATGGCTGATCATCCCCAATCAGTACCCCGTTCCTGCCTTCTCCCCATATCCCCATGACTCCGCTATTTTTAAGAGCCCTATCTAGCTCTCTTGAAAGCATCCAGAGAACCGGCCTCCACCGCCCTCTGAGGCAGAGAATTCCACAGACCACCACTCTCTGTGAGAAAAAGTGTTTCCTCATCTGCGTTCTGAATGGCTTACTCCTTATTCTTAAACTGTGGCCCCTGGTTCTGGACTCCCCCAACATCAGAAACATGTTTCCTGCCTCTAGCGTGTCCAAGCCCTTAACAATCGTATATGCATAACTGTAACAAGATGTCCCAACTTCTATACTCAGAACTCTATTCCTCTCATTCTTTTCTTCTCGCATCTACTCTGGAGATTCAGGAACCATGCAGATCGCAGTATTTGAATAAAGGAGCAAGTTGTGAGGTGCCAATGATAAGAAACCTTGGTGGAGCAATGCCTTAGCGAGGTTAATTTCCCATTTCTACCTTCTGACCACTTGGATTTCCCGTGGCATTTGATTCATAGGCTCGTAAGTGATGGGAGCAGAATTAGTGAAACAGCATCCCTTGACTGGTGTTTCATTGGCTTGGGCCATCGACACCTGGGGAAGGCTTCACAGTTAGTTCTGGCGTCCCAGAACCTCCCCCTTCAATGCCTGCTCTCAGCACCCATGACTGCAATCGAGCCATTTACAGTGTATACAGATACATGATAAAGGAATAACATTTAGTGCAATGTAAAGCCAGCAAAGTCCGATCAAGGATAGTCCGAGGGTCACCAATGAGGTAGATGGTAGTTCAGCACTGCTCTCTGGTCGTGGTAGGATGATTCAGTTGCCCGATAACAGCTGGGAAGAAACTGTCCCTGAATCTGGAGGTGTGCGTTTTCACACTTCTGTACCTTTTGCCTGATGGGAGAGGGGAGCAGAGGGAGTGGCCGGGGTGCGACTGGTCCTTGATGATGCTGCTGGCCCCTTGCCAAAGCATTGCGACGTATAAATGGAGTCAATGGAAGGGAGGTTGGTTTGGGTGATGGTCTGGGCTGCGTCCACAATTGGCTGCAATTTCTTGCGGTCTTGGATGGAGCTGTTCCCAAAAGCCAAGTTGAGCTGGGTCGGATTCTAACAATACCTCCTCTCCATGAAGCAGCTTACGTTGCCTCGTTACCCCAACAACACAAAACAAGAATAAGGAAGTGGAGAAACGAGGAACTGCAGGAATCGTATCCGAATACGATTTCGCCCACCCTCGAAACTCACGCGTAATAGCACAGGACAGGAGAACAGATTTGCCAATTTCTTCATTATTTTTAAATGCTGGAACACTGCCTGTTTTAAGACCACTAAATTATGCACCCGAACAAATACTGCTTTGTGTATTTCTTACCTCCCACGCTGAACAGGAGACACATTTAAACTTGTAACCGCTGATCACAATAAAGGCAGCTTTAATCCTTTACACTCATTACACAAGCTCATGAACAGCTCGAACATGTAAACTGGCAACTGGTCCACCGACGGGCTGAGACGACGCGATACACGTTGGACAGAATTATTCCGTTCCCAAATGAGTGCTATCACGAATTAGCTATCCATCATATTCAAACTTCAAAACAAATTGCCTAAAGAAGCATTTGCGGCGCAGCGGTAGAGTTGCTGCCTTACAGTGATTGTCGCGCCAGAGACCCGGGTTCGATCCCGACCTCGGGTGCGGAGTTTGTACGTTCTCCCCATGACCGCGTGGGTTTTTCTCCGGGAGCTCCGGTTTCCTCCCACACTCCAAAGACATACAGGTTTATTGGCTTGGAGTAAATGTATAATTGTCCCTAGTGTGTGCATCATCGTGTTAGTGTGCGGAGATCGCTGGTCTGTGGGCCGAAGGGCCTGTTTTCGTGCTGTATCTCCAAGGTAAACTAAAGGAGGATTATTGTGTCGCTTTCTGAACAAAAAAAAACTCAAGCCTGCTGGATTAAAAATTGGGGCTGTCAATTAATCAGTGACGTAAGTGCGAGATGCAATTGCAGATCAGGTTACTTTATTAAAAAAAAACTCATTACTCGTCCATGGTAACTGGAAAGCGATTGAATGAGCCGTGTTATTAAAACAAACTCTTGGACAGGAACATTCGCACAGCCTCACGAGATCATGTACTTCCAAACTCACACCATATCTCCTTTCACTACTCCAACACCATTTTTAAGATGTTAAACAAAGCAAAGGACGCAGGGTTAGGGCAAGAAAGTGGAGCCGAGGTTGGTGTCTTCTTACCGGATGGCAGAACAAGCACGAAGGGCCGAATGGCCAACTTTTGCCTCCGTTTCTTAAATTCCCCACCCCATTCCACTGCCATCGTGAAATCGCACCCTCTCTTCCACCAGCTCCCACGGTCTTAGATCATGAAATATGTAGAAAGGGGCAGAAAAAGATTTCTCATCCCATTCCTTCTCTTCAGAGATGCTGCCTGTCCCGTTGAGCTACTCCAGTATTTTGTGTCTATGTTAGATCACAAGCCTCTGCCTCGAGTCGCAGGAGTGAACACTCAGTGAGGGAGGGGTGAGGAAGAGATAGAGAATGGAGGGGGAAGAGAGGGAGAGAGTGGGAAAATGGAGAGGAAGAGGGGGGGGGAAATGGGAAAAATGAAGAGGAAGAGAGGGAATGGGAAAATGGACAGGAGGAGAGGGGGAGAGAATGGGGAATGGAGAGAAAGAGAGAGTGCGGAATGGAGGGGAGAGAGAGGGAATGGGAAAATGGACAGGAGAGAGAGAGAGAGCGAGAGAGAGAAAATTGGGAATGGAGGGGAAGATAGTGAGTGGGAAACTGAGGGGGCGAGAATGGGGAGGAGGATCAGTGGGAAGGGTACAAGATGGAGGAGAAAAATATAATGGAGGTGGAGAGAGGCAGTGGAGGGTGTATGTCAGGATGGGAGAGTTTGCTGCTCCAATGAATCGGTGATATTCTTTGTTTGACAACCATATATCAAGTAACTGTGTTGTAAGATTTTAAAACACCTTCATATTTTTAAAGGCAAAAAAATATGTAAACCACGGATAAAACATGGAAATACATGCTGGCTCTCTGTTTGATTCAAATAAAATCAATTCAGTGTAGAAAATGTACTTCCAGCACAGGAATTGACATATTTCATAGAAATTTAACTGCTTTGAAAAATAACGTTCTTTTTGAAGTTATATCTCAAGTATGCATAAATATAGATAGAAAATAGTTCTGGCAGGCAAAAATATGTAAGTGCATCAAAGAAAAGTGGAACTGTGTGCCACCTGTTCAAAATCATTCCGGCAGGATAATGTAAAAATAAACCAACATCTGCGGCTAATCTTTCAAAAAGCCAATTGCTTTAAGAAGCTCTCTGACGATTTAGAACGGGCCTCAGCCCCCAAGTTAGAATCCGTGCTGAACAATCAAAACTGCCATTTAGTTCCCATTGTATTCCCAAGAAAAACCACGGATAAATGAGGAATTGCTTTGAGCACAGATAAAGCCAGCACACATTCATTATTTATCTCAGCTGAATCGCGAATCATCCCACGGTATTTTGTTATATATTTTTCCTACTAGGATTAACTTAAAACAGCTTTCAATGCTCCATGGCCTTGTAAAGGGGCTGTCCCACTGTACGAGGTAATTCAAGAGCTCTCCCGAGTTAAAAAAAAAAAATCAAACTTGTGGTAAGCAGGTAGAATGTACGTAGCGGGTACGTCGGAGCTCGGGGACGTCTCTTAGCGGCTCGTAACGCTAACGGCAGGTACTCGGGAAATGCGGAAGATTTTTCAACATGTTGGAGATAAAGGATGGGTGACGTTTCGGATAGAGACCTTTTTCTTCAATGCTCTGATTCCTCACACCTCCAGTTTCTCTCTCCCCCGACTCTCAGTCTGAAGAAGGGTCCCGACCCAAACATTTACCCATCCTTTATATCCAAAGACACTGCCCGACCCCCTGAGTTACTCCAGCACTTTGTGTCCATCCCTCTGGTAAACCTCCTCTGCACCCTTTCCCGAGTCCCCATGCCCTTCCTGTTATGGGGCGATCAGAACTGCACGCAATATTCCAAATGGGGCCTAACCATAGTCTCATAACTATAGCAGCATCATAACTTCCTGATTCTTATACACAATGCCCTCACCAGTGAAGGCAAGCATACCTTATGCCTCCTTTACAACTTTATCTATCTGGGTAGAATAGTAATTTCCTAGATAGATTCTTCATTAGTTCGGGTGTCGGGGGTTATGGGGAGAAGGCAGGAGAATGGGGTTGAGAGGGAGAGATAGATCGGCCATGATTGAATGGCGGAGTAGATGCGATGGCCTAACTTTGCTCCTGTAACATGAACTTATGGGTTGCCATTTTCATGGATTTATGGACTCGGGGAGCAAATAGAATGGAGGGAGGACGAGGGAGAACTTCTCTCAGTCTTACTATCAATCTGCTTCTTTACCTCAGCTGAGAAAACTCAGTGTCTATCTTTTGGTTTAATTTTATATGCGGACGATACGAACAGATTATAGGACGCACGGTGGTGCAGCGGCTTTGCTGCTTTACAGCGCCAGAGACCCGAGTTCGATCCGGACTACAGGTGCTGTCTGTATGGAGTTTGTACGCTCTCCCTGTGACCTGCGTGGGTTTTCTCCGGGTGCTCCGGTTCCCTCCCCCCCCCCCCCCCCCCCCCACACTCCAAAGACGTACAGACGCTAATTGGCTCGGTGTAATCGTAAATTCTTCCCAATGTGTGTAGGATAGTGTAAGTGCGTGGGGATTGCTGTTCGGTGCAGACTCGGTGGGCCGAAGGGCCTGTTTCCCTGCTGTATCGCGAAACTAAATTAAATTAAATCGCCTAAGTTCAACACGAGGACATCTTCTAGATTTTCATTGAAAAATAAACAGATTATTTCAACCATTTAGACTCCAGATAAATTACCTAGATACATGATCTATTTGTACCAAATAATTTACAAGTCTTATTCCGTTACTTCACAGGTTGAATTATGGAAAAGATATTCATGTGATTTCTGTAGCAAGCAAGCAAATTGGTATCTCTTCAGCAGTTTGTTAGTTTTCACAATTTACTCCCCCCTCATCAACCATTTGCAACAGCAAGCTGCTTTGTGTAAACCATTCTGTTCAACCTCATCTGTTCCATTTGACAGTCGTAGTTACTTAAATAGCTTTAAGAGCAATCTTTCTGACGTGCTTCAAATGCAATAAACTTGCACAGTACTTTCTGTAAGAAAATCTGTAGAGACGATACCCAGAGTCGCTGCCTCACAGCACCAGAGACCCGGGTTCCATCCTGACTACGGGTGCTGTCTGTACGTTCTCCCAGTGAGCAGCGTGGGTTTTCTCCGGGTGCTCCGGTTTCCTCCCACACTCCAAAGACGTACGGGTTTGTAGGTTCGTTGGCTTTGGTAAGAAATTGTAAATTGTCCCTAACGTGTGTGGGACAGTGCTAGTGTACGGGGATCGCTGGTCGGTGCAGACTGGGTGGGCTGAAGGGCCTGATTCCGTGCTGTATCTCGAAACTAAACTAAACTGGCACAGTGGCGCTGCTGGGGTTAAGCTGCTGCCTCACAGCGCCAGAGAACCAGGTTCGATCCTGACCTCGGGTGCTGTCTGTGCAGAGTTTGCACATTGTCCCCGTGACTGCGTGGGTTTCCTCCGGCTGCTCGAACATAGAAACATAGGTGCAGGAGGCCATTCGGCCCTCTGAGCCAGTACCGCCATTCAATGTGATCATGGCTGATCATCCCCAATCAATAAGCCGTGCCTGCCTTCTCCCCATATCCCCCGATTCCACTAGCCCCTAGGGCTCTATCTAACACTATCTACGAGGGGAATTATATGACTTAATTCTGTTGTTACATCAGATGAACGAGCACAGTGTATGCCAGTCCCTCCCACATCCCAAAGACAAGCGGGTTTGTAAGTAAGTACGTTTTATACAAAATAGCATTTGTAGATTAATTGGCCTCTGCAAATTGCTCTCAGGGTGTATGGAGTGGATGAGAAAATGGGATAATATAGAACAAAGAGTGGGCGATCGATGGATGGCATGGACTTGGTGGGCCGAAGGCTGTGTTTCCATGCTGTAATCTCTAAACTAAAAACACGATACACAAGTGGGTGTTTTAACGGAGCAAAGAATATGCCGAATTGTGACACTTTGCAAGACGTCTTAGCTTGATTTCCTATCTTACATTCAGCTGATGAGACAAAGGGACTCGGACACTATGCGCGGTTGGAAAATGTCCAACGCGGGCTCATTTTACTTTTCTGGAACAAGCCATTGACAAAGCAAACATACCATCCTTGAAATATCTGCGTTGATCCTTAAAATAAAGTGCCGGACTTTGCAATCCATCTCTCTCCAGAATGCAAACAAAGTTAATGACTCTGATGAAGGGTCCCGACCCAAAACGTCACCTATCCATGCTGGTGCAGAGATGCTCAGTTGTTCCATGGTTACTCCAGCACTTTGTGTCCTTTAATGATTGAACAAGTCAATGAAGTTACATCATTATAATTAGCAGTCCCTCTAGTTCCATTGCCAATAATTTATGGTGCAAAAAACTATGCCATGGCAGCATGGCTGTTTATAAATGTCATTGTATAAGGTCAAATGTTCCAAAAGATGGATTGATCATCAGTTTAGAGCAGTAATTATTACCTGCGTTTGATCTCAGAATTGCTGTTCAGGTGAAAAATTCCTTCTGTTAGTTTCAGATTCAGATTAGACACCGAGCACAATGATGTCACCAACTGATACAAATCGGAAAGAACCATCTATTCAACTTGGTGAAACCAACCCTGGAAAATGTGGATCACTCTCCGTACCTTGGCATTCACCTCTCCTCCAATGTCAACCTTGATGACGAGATCCAACATTGTCTTAAGTGTGCTGGAACAACTTTTGGACGTCTTCCAATGAGAGTCTTTCAAAATCGCGACATCCAAACAGACACCAAGATGTTCGTGTACAAAGCAGTGGTGATTCCAGCGCTCTTGTATGCATCTCTGGACAACATACCGAAGCCATCCGAAAACACTTGGAAAGTTCCATCAACGATGTCTTCGAAGCAGCTTAAATATCAGCTGGGAAGGCAGAAGAACCAACGTCAGCGTGCTGAATGAAGCAAAAACATCCAGCATCGAAGCCTTCATCATCAAGAACCAACTAAGATGGGTCGGTCGTGTTGTTCAGATGGAAGACGAGCGTCTACCAAAGCAAACCTTCTCCTCCCAGCTGAAAGAAGGCAAACAGAAAAGAGGCGGACAAAAGGAGATTCAAAGATTCAAGAGATTCAAGCCAGCTTGAAGAAATGTGCAATCGACATCGACAATTGGGAAACCAATGCCAAGGACAGGAATCTCTGGCGAACCAGCATCCAAGAAGGAACAGCGACCTTCGAAGCCAAGAGATGCGCAGAATTAGAAGAGAAGAACACGGAAAGAGAGGCAGCAAGAACCAAAGCCCGATCTGCCATCTGGAATTACCCGTCCTGAATGCCGAAGAACTTTCAAAGCCAGGAATGGACTCATAAGGCACCTGAGAGCCCATAAAAACAACGGACAGTAAGACCACCATCCTCGACCTCGAGGGGTAGCCACGACAACACACCGGGCACTTGTTCGGGGGACGAGTTGTAGAGCAGAGGGATCTGGAGGTTCAGGTGCACAGTTCCATGAAAGTGGCATCACGGCTCGGTAGGGCAGGAAAGAAGGCTTTTGGCATATTGGCCTTTGTCAGTCAGGCAGGTGAATATTGAGATCGAGACGCTCAGTTGTACAAGTGTTTCTACAACACCCTGCAACGTTTTAGAGTCAAGAGTGTTTTATTACCATGTTTCCCGGATCGGAACAATGACATTAAGGGCCTGTCCCACTTGGGCGACTCTTGAGGCGACTGCCAGGGACTAGTTTTAATAGAATTCACCTGGCGACAACCTAGGGCAACAAAAATTGTCATTACTGTCGCCGATCATTTTTCAACATGTTGAACATTTTGAGACAGTCACCTGCAGTCGCCCAAAAAGAAATCGCCTAGGTGGTAACAGGCCCAATACTTTGTAGGAGCACAACAGTCTGTAAACATGTGCAGGGAGGACTGTGCAGAGAGGTTTAAACCGAAGATGGACACAGAAAGCTGGAGTAACTCAGCGGGACAAGCAGCATGTCTGGAGGGAAGGAACGGGTGGCGTTTCAGGCTTTCGAGGTAGATCGAGCTCTAGGGGCTAGTGGAATCAAGGGATATGGGGAGAAGGCAGGAACGGGTTATTGATTGGGGACGATCAGCCATGATCGCAATGAATGGCGGTGCTGGCTCGAAGGGCCGAATGGCCTCCCCCTGCACCTATTTTCTATGTTTCTATGAGACGAAGGAGAGGTGTAAACATTGAACTCGGCAAACACCATGACAATCAACGAAAGAAGTTCAGTGCACACTCTAAACCAACAAGTGTATTTTAGCATTTCAAGTTACAAATTGAACAGAATTATGTTTATAAGGCTCCTACCCCACGCTGAAGACAGACACCAAAAGCTGGAGTAACTCAGCGGATCGGACAGCATCTCTGGAGAAAAGGAATAGGTGACGTTTCGGGTTGAGACCCTTCTTCAGACTCCAGTCTGAAGAAGGGTCTCGACCCGAAACATCACCATTCCTTCTCTCCAGAGCTGCAGCCTGAAGTGTCTATCTTCAGTTTCAACCAGCATCTGCAGATCCTTTAATTTGGTCCTACTGCAACCATTTAGACCATTTGGTCCGACTTCATGCCTTTACTTTGCCATTCCCTCATTCCTGATTTAGAAATATTTATACAATTTAGAAATATGAGTTTTCCTGCAACGCTTCCGCCGTTAATGTGCGGGGATCGCTGGTCAGTGTGTACACGGTGGGTCGCAGCGTCTGTATCTCTGAACTAAACTAAACCCTCAATTCTCACAAGTTAAATTCGGGACTCGGGCGAGCATGTGGATGAGGCAGAATGGCAAGTATGGTGGAACAGCCGATACAGTTTCAGTTTAGACTAGAGATACAGCGCGGAATCAGGCCCTTCGGCCCACTGAGTGCCGCCCTAATCAACAGCATAGTTTCTCTATTTTAAAGAAGCCAGGCAGTGGAAGGGTTGGAAAGGCTCTTGGAGGCCAAGTAAATAACATTTAAACTTTCGAAGAGTGCAGGCATAGGACGTGGGAATACTCAGCCGGCTCTACATTCATGTGAAGGCGGCAGCAGGATGCAAGGGCCCATTTGAAAGAGTGCTTCTGGTGCAGATAACCGCGTACAAAATCATGCACCTAGTCACTTGCAAAGGGTGGGGGGGGGTTGAGGCAGGGACGATCTCAATGTTTAAGAAGCATTTAAAACAGGTACATGGACAGGAGAGGTTTAGAGGGATATGGGCTAAAAGCAGGCGGGTGGGACGAGTGTAGGTGGGGCATGCTGGTTGGTGTGGCCAAGTTCAAAAGTTATCAGAGTAAAATTAGGCCATTCGGCCCATCAAGTGGATTTAAGGGAGAGTTGGATAGAGCTCTAGGGGCTAGCGGAGTCAAGGGATATGGGGAGAAGGCAGGCACGGGTTATTGATAGCGGACGATCAGCCATGATCACGATGAATGGCGGTGCTGGCTCGAAGGGCCGAATGGGCCCTGGCCAACAGGCATGCATTGGGATGCTGAGGTTTAGCTGTGGTTAATACACGATGGCAGAATGAATCAATGGTCCAGCCATAAATAGACTGATGAGCGCACAGCACTACACATCAGAACAGATTCATCTCATTAAATTTAGCAGTTGCTAGAACATTCACAAACATCCCACACTCTACAGTGCTGGCCCTCCCAGTGTGCTCCAGACTTGGGAACCTTCTGCCACTCTGCACATCCTGTAGAAAGAAATACTCACTTGGATAGAAACATAGACAATAGGTGCAGGAGCAGGCCATTCGGCACTTCGAGCCAGCTCCACCATTCAATATGATCATGGCTGATCATCCAAAATCAGTACTCCATTCCTGCTTTCTCCCCGTATCCCTTGATTCCGTTAGGCCTAACAGCTATATCCAACTCTCTTGAATACATTTTTACTGTCTTTACTACATCATAGACAATAGGTGCAGTAGGCCATTCGAGCCAGCACCGCCATTCAATGTGATCATGGATGATCATCCCCAATCAGTACCCCGTTCCTGCCTTCTCCCCATATCCCCTGACTCCGCCATCTAGCTCTCTCTTGAAAGTATCCTGGGACCAAGTATCATGGACCATAGAACAATGCAACACAAGAACAGAGCCTACATCCCACTATGTCTGTATCCAATATAATTGCAAGCCCAACTCTCATCTACCTGCACATAATCCATATCCCTCCATTTCTTCCGCATCCATAACCCAATCTACCCAAAATGTCACCCCTTCCTTCACTCTAGAGATGCTGACTGTCCCGCTGAGTTACCCCAGCATTTTGTGTCTACCCCCTATCCAAACATCTCTTAAATGCCACTATTGTCTGCTGTGTATAAAAACCTGGCCCGCACATCTCTTTAAACATAGAAACATAGAAAATAGGTGCAGGAGTAGGCCATTCGGCCCTTTGAGCCTGCACCGCCATTCAATGTGATCATGGCTGATCATCCAACTCAGTATCCCGTACCTGCTTTCTCTCCATACCCCCTGATCCCTTTAGCCACAAGTGCCACATCTAACGCCCTCTTAAATATAGCCAATGAACTGGCCTCAACTACCTTCTGTGGCAGAGAATTCCAGAAACTCTGCCCTTCTCGGCTTAAAGCTATACCCTCTAGTATTTGATGTTTCTATCCTGGGAAGAAGGTTTTGGCTGTCTGCCATATCTATGCCCCTTGTAATTTGATACACTTTTATCAGGTCTCCCCGCAAACATTGGTGTTACAGAGAAAATAACCTCTCCCTGCAGCTAACGCCCTTTTATCCAGGTATCGTTCTGGTGAATATAGACAAAAGATGCTGGAGTAATGCAGCGGGACAGGCAGCATCTCTGGAGAGAAGGATGGGGTGAACATTTCGGGTTGAGACCCTTCTTCAGACCTTTTCCAGAGATGCTACCTGTCCCGCTGAGTTACTCCAGCATTTTGTGTCTACCTTTGATTTAAACCAGCATCTGCAGTTCCTTCCTACATCATTCTGGTGACTATCGTGGCCAACTTTCTCACTCCCAAATAAGCGACAAAAGGTCAAAATACGGGATAAATTCCCGACGGCGATTCGTTGACTGACTTGGCCGTGGCTGGGCGAATGATTAGTTGGCCCCGGTTGTTGAATGCCCAGCCGGCGGACCAGCTGAGGAGTTTTGGCCCGGGTGTGCAAAATCCAGGACCCCATCCAACTCATGAACCGATGATCGGCCATGAGAAGGAGGGGTGGTGGTGTCGGCGGTAAGCGAAGGTCCGAAGGTCTGACAGCTGGCCGGGCTGCCGATCGACGGGGCCACGGGCGAGGCGCTGCTGCACTCCATGGGCTGCACTACGTCGGGACGGGTGAGGCGATGCTCCGATCAGACAGTCCCCTCGACCCGAGTAGTAGCAGTCAAATACGGGACAAGGAAGGTCCAGTACAGCACAAACCAATTTAGCCCAAAATATGGGATGTCCCGGCTAATACGGGACAGTCGGCAACCCTACTGGTGAACCCTCTCTGCACCCTTTCCAAAACCTTCACATCATCCTTGCAATGGGGTGACCAGAAATGAATGCAATACTCTAAATGCAGCCTAAACAAGGCTGAATCCTGACTGACTCATTCCCTGTTCTGACTGATGAAAGCAAGTACACAGTTCACCTCCCATCCCTTCAATCCATGGCAACCCATTCCCACTGAAAATGAAAACTACTGACCTGGTTGTTCAGTTTACCATTACAACATTGCGAAGAAGAAACTAAAATCGGGTATCTCAAAATTAAGGTAAAGGATTGTTCCATGGAACTACATGGAATTAAAAACCAGAACCGCAGAACCAATTGTTAAAATAAAATCTACTTTTTAGAAACTGTGTGGCACAGTGGCACAGCGGTAGAGTTGCCACCTTACAGCGCCAGAGACCCGGGTTCGATCCGGACTATGGGTGCTGCCTGTATGGAGTTTGCACGTTCTCCCTGTGACCGACTACAGGTGCTGTCTGTACGGAGTCGGGATCGAACCTGTGTCTCTGGCTCCGTAAAGACTTCAAGGCAACAACTCTACCGCTGCGCCACCGTGCCACCCATTTTATAATGTGACATACAACTCATTGTAATTTACCAGATACTAACTTAAAACCAGTACACAATGGCCACAATGGGCCGAATGGCCTTCTTCTAAGCTGCAACATTTTATCATTTGATTCACGGTCTTTTAGGTACAAACAGATTTTATGGTTGAAAGGGGGACATTTTTCAGCCTGGAGTTAATCAAGACTTAATATAACAGTTTCTCCAAACAATTCACCACAAAACAAAAATCACAAGTAATATTTATGTTCATGTCGAAACATTTTTCATATTGTAATGATAGTAAAAATGAGGAGAAATGATTAAAAAAAAATAAATGCAAGTAGTGGATGTTAGCAAATTCTTAAGATATATTAACATGGAATACTTACAAGAACTCTTGCACAAAGTTTAAAGTACATATTAACTATCATGCCCCTCCCAGGTAACGATAAAGATGGGCAAAGAGAGCATTTTAATTAATCCCAGATTTAGCACCGTTATATTATATATTAATAAAATCTGTATGATTGTAATCTATTATCTATTCTTAAGAGGCACCAGCTGGAACTTTAACAAAACAATTCCTCAACAAAATATTTTTTTTACAGAATGGTGGACAAAAGGTGTAATACGACCCACATTTGGCACATATAGTTTAAAGTTTGGTTTAGTTACAGTTTAGAGATACAGCATGGTAACAGGCCCTTCGGCCCACTGAGTCCACGCCGACCGTCGATCACCCATTCACGCTAGTCCTATGCTTTATGTAGTTCGATGCTTCTCATCCACTCCCTACTCACTAGGGGCAATTTACAGAAGCCAAATTAACCTTCAGTCCCCCATGTTTTTGAGATATGGCACCCAGAAGAAATCCACGTGGTCACAGGGAGAATGTGCAAACTCCACATAGACAGCACCCGGGATCAGGATGGAGGTCATACTGTCCTATGATCGGAATCAAATTTGAAGAGCAACCAGGTACTTTGGAACTTCACATTCAACATTAAACACGGGCGACACAGAGGCGCAGCGGCAGAGTTGCTGTCTTACAGCACCAGAGACCTGGGTTCGATCCTTGCTATGGGTGCTTGTCGGTACGCAGTTTGTACGTTCTACCCGTGACCCGCGTGGGTTTTCTCTGAGAACTTCAGTTTCCTCCAACACTCCAAAGACGTACAGGTTTGTAGGTTCATTGGCTCGGCATAAATGTAAAATTTGTCCCTAGTGTAGGATGGTGTTAATGTGCAGGGATCGTTGGTCAATACGGACTGGGTGGGCCGAAGGGCCTGTTATGCGCTGTAAACTAAACCAAATAGTGGGCCCATAGAACTGCCACTAAATGTAAAAGGCGATAAGAGGAAATTATTTGCTGCTTACTCAATACTTGGGACGGATGCCAGGAATGAGAACATATTAGATTTAGTGCCGAGGAAAAAGTTGGAGATGGTATCTGGAAATCTTCGCCTGTTTAAAACTGTGAACATATTTCAAAACAATGCACGAGGTGAGGTCATGACAAGATTTGGTATTAATCAGTTTCTTTTCCCTTCCACAGACATTTCCATGCACTTGAGAAAATATTAGGTTTGATGAAGTGAGAAATGAAAGCAAAATCAATCTTCCCAATGTGTTGTGTTTAGTGTCGAGATACAGCGCGGAAACAGGCATTACGGCCCACCGGGTCCGCACCGACCAGCGATCCCCGCACATTAACACATTGGGGACAATTGACATTTATACCATGTGTACAAACCCAAGCCAATTAACCTACACGTCTTTGGAGTGTGGGAGGAAACCGAAGATCTTGGAGAAAACCCACGCGGTCACGGGGGAGAACGTACAAACCCCGTACAGACCACACCCGCAGTCGGGATCGAACCTGGGTCTCCGGCACTGCAAGGGCTGTAAGGCAGCAACTCTACCGCTGCGCCACCGGGCCACCCCAAGTGCTATCATGGCGATTTGTGTGTGAAGGTTAAGACATGCACAATGAGATGAATCGCCTTTGATTGTGTTCTTAACTCTCCTGGTAGCCATTGGGCAATATTATTTAGAGCAGTTAGCAGCTTCATCCCTTTCTGAACTAGGCCACTGCGGGCAGGAAAGGTCACGTGCAAACATGGCCCTTCCACAAAAATACAGATTCATAAGTACCTAAGTGATGGGTGCAGAATCAGGTCATTCAGCCCATCAAGACTACTCCTCCATTCAATCATGGCTGATCTATCTCTCCCGCCTAACCCCACTGTCCTGCCTTCTCCCCATAACCCCTGATACCCGTACTAACCAGGAATCTATCTATCTCTGACGCCTTAAATATATCCACTGGCTTGGCCTCCACAGCCTTCTGTGGCAAAGAATTCCACAGATTCACCGCCCTCTGACTAAAGAAATTCCTCCTCATCACCTTCCTAAAAGAACGTCCATTAATTCTATGACCTCTGGTCCTAGGCCCCATATCAGAAGCGTCCACATTGCAGGGGCTGGAAACTGGAAGTATCCTGAGCTAATTCTGCCACCACCATCATCTATTGCAACAAGTGATCGTCGCCGGAAGCTTGCATCCTTGTCAAGACGGGCGATGGCAGAGATGTCAACATTTGAAACATGGAAGATGGACTGGAAAGAAGACCTCTGGTCGAGACTCTGCCACTATCCTCTCCACATCGTCTCTATCCACGTTTTAAGTAAGCAAGTTCTGCTCCACGTACGATGAATAACGGTTGCTAATTTTCTGAATTGAAGCCATCAGGCTTACCGCTGTTTCCTACATTTTGAAATAATGAAGCTGGTGGACTCCTAGTGAGCCGGCAGTGGAATTTTAAACAGCCCAATTGTTCCTCACCTTCTTTGAAGAATAGGCTTTAAATAACCCGAGGAAAAACAAGAAAGGATTAGACATGCAATTTTAATTATATGTCAAAAGATATATTTTTGTAAGCTTTTGTTTCCCCTTTTAAGTATTAATTTGAATACAAAATCGATTCCATTTATAAATATACTACTTGTACAATGCATAGGATGAAAGGCTTCTGTGCTGTGACATAATTTCGTTCTTAGTTTCGGGTTACTTTCATCAATTAAACTGGAAGTTAATGTCAACAACTTTATTACAATCGCTTGTTCGCCATTAAAAATTTATACGATGAATGAAGACTTCAAACAACTCCCTTAGATAGAATGAGAATGACTACACAGCCCTCAAGTTAAAGATGACCCTTGTGTAATATTACACAAGGCACAATATTTAGGTTACATTTCTATCAGTGGAAGTAGTTATTTGTTCGAATCAAGAGTTTAATGAGTTTAAACAAAGTGCTTTGTTAATAACTACACTACCCTCAAGTTAAAGATGACTTAACTATTACTCAAAGTACAATTCTTTGGTTGCATGTCCAGCCATTATTTTTGATTAGTGCAGGTGTCAGGGGTTATGGGGAGAAGGCAGGAGAATGGGGTTAGGAGGGAGAGATAGATCAGCCATGATTGAATGGTGGAGTAGACTTGATGGGCCAAATGGCCTAATTCTACTCCCATTCCTTATGACCTCATGATCAGTAAATGTAAACAGAAAAAAGATGAACAGTAAATGGCTTCAATCGGACACCACCACCCCTCCTTCTCACGGCCGATCATTGGGTCATGACGGGGTTGGGCGGGGAGCCGGTTGAGTTGGACGGGGAGCCGGACTTTGCTCGCGATGCCAAAACTCCTCAGCTGGCCCGCCGGCTCGGCTTTGTGTGCAGTCCAGCACCCGGGGCCAACTCATCATTCACCCAGCCACGGCCGAGTCGGTCGACGAATTGCCGTCGGGAATTTGTCCCGTATTTTGACCTTTTGTCCCTAGTTTGGGAGTGGGAAAGTTGTCAACCCATCGCGCTGTATCTCTGAACTAAACTAATGAATATTTGACAACAGGGCACATCCGCCAGAGGTCCACGACTTAACCGTGCCGGCCATTAACATTCTGCAGCACGCCATATTAGTTAATGACACTTCAACACAATTCCCGTCTGTGCAGTGCTGGCCTCTTTTTGACTGTTGTGTAGGGAACTTTCTGGGTCAAAATGTCTGGAAGTATATACAAGGACATCTTTGTGCAATGTGACACACTATACCTTTCCAGTAATTTACCTTAAATAGAGTATATTGAGCTGTTCAGTTCACAGAGTAAGTATATTTCCCCCAATGAAGAATGTCTGTGGACTTGAATTAACTCTCTCTGCCAACTTCCTTTCTATAAAGAAGAATTGTTAAAAAAACATCTTTAATGAACAATTTTTAACTAATTTAGAATGCAACAACAAATGTGAATTATACTCCAACTACAATTGCTCAGTATTATATTTCAGCCTCAAACAATCAGATGGCTTATTACAGGAGAAGTGGGCAAACATATATTGTACTGAAAAGTAGGCGACTGGACTGTTTTAACGTGAGGTTCAATCACCAGTTAACTGTGACACTGACCCTCAATATTTACAAAGTTAGAAGGCCGTAAATGATAGGAGTAGAATTAGGCCATTTGGCCCATCAAGTCTACTCCGCCATTCAATCATGGCTGATCTCTCTCTCCCTCCTAATCCCAATCTCCTGTCCTCTCCTCCTGCACCCGCACTAATCAAAAATCTATCTATCTCTGCCATAAATACAGTATATCCACTGACTTGGCCTCCACAGCCTTCTTAGGCAAATAATTCCACAGATTCACTGTCCTTTGACTAAAGATATTCCTCCTCATCTTCTCTGAAAGTCCCCCCCCCCCCCTCCATGATTGTGTTAACACAAGAGGCAGCACGGTGGCACAGTGGCAGCCTTACAGCGCCAGAGACCCGGGTTCGATCCTGGCTACGGGTGCTGTCCGTCCGAATTTGCACGTTCTCCTCATGAGTTTTCTCCAAGGTCCTGGGAACTGAATATTCAAGGGTATACGTCCTATCGAAAAGACAGACAGGTGGGCAGAGAGGGTGGGGGTGCCCTGTTGGTGAGGAATAGAATTCAGTCTCTTGCAAGGGGTGACATTGAAACAGGAGATGTGGAGTCAGTATGGATCGAACTAAGGAATTGTAAGGGTAAAACAAGAGGGCATGACATGAGAATTAAGGGACAGAAGTTTAGGGGCAACAAGAGGGGGAACATATTTACTCAGAGAGTGGTGGCTGTGTGGAATGATCTTCCTGCAGAAGTGGTGGAGGCAGGATCGATTTTAACATTTAAAAGTAAAGTGGATAGGTATATGGACGGGAAGGGAATGGAGGGGTATGGTCTGAGTGCAGGTAGATGGGACTAGGGGAAAATGAATGGTTGGCACGGACTGGAAGGGCCGAGAAGGCCTGTTTCCGTGCTGTAATTGTTATATGGTTATCTCTGGTTTCCGCCCACAGTCCAAAAACGTACAGGTTTGTAGGTTCATTTGCTTGGAATAAATGTTAAAAAAAATGTCCCTAGTGTGTATAGGACCATGTTAAAGTGCGGGGATCGCTGGTCGGTGCGGACCCGGTGGGCCGATGGGTTGATGCCACGCTGTATCTCTAGTATTTCACTTTAGTTTAGAGATATGGCGTGGAATCAACCCTCCGGCCCACCGAGTCCGAGTTTAGTAACTAAATTTATTCAACAAAATCTTCAAAGGTAGATAAAAATGCTGGAGGAACTCAGCGGGTGAGGCAGCGTCTGTGGAGCGAAGGAAAAGATGACGTTTCGGGTCAAGACCCTTCTTCAGACTTCGATGCTGCCTCACCCGCTGAGTTTCTCCAGCATGTTGATCTACCTTCGATTTTTCCAGCATCTGCAGTTCCTTCTTCAACAAAATATTCGTCATTCCATGACAAATCAGTTTTAAGTATGGACTGGATGATCTGACTCATTGTTTACCGACTTGATATCCAGCAGTAATAATAGCCAAAATGTATACCATTTGACTTAGTGCTTCTCACTCCTGGATTTTATTGGTGTCAGTTGGTGCGAGGGAGAATACAAGGCATAGGAGCAGAATTAGGCCATTCGGCCCATCAACATCTTCGCCATCATCCAATCATGGCTGATATTTGTTTCCTTGATCCCTTCCTCCTGCCTTCCCCCTTTAACCTTTGACTCCCTTTGGGTGGCACAGCGGTAGAGTTGCTGCCTTACAGCGCCAGTGCCCCAGATTGGATCCCGACTACGGGCGCTGTCTGTACGTTCCCCCCGTGACCTGCGTGGGTTTTCTCCGGGTGCTCTGGTTTCCTCCCACCCTCCAAGGACGTGCAGGTTTGTCGGTTAATTGGCTTCGGTAACGTTGTAAATTGTCCCTAGTGTGTGTAGGGCAGTGCTAGTGTACGGGTTTCGCTGGTTAGCGGGGACTCGGTGGGCCGAAGGGCCTGTGTCCGTGCTGGATCTCTAAAGTAAACCGGAAGCCCATCCTAATCAAGAACCTACCTATCGCTGCTTTAAAAATACCCACCGCCTCCACGGCGATGAATTCCACCGATTCACCGTGTGGCTCTGCACTCATCAAAGGCCTTGATCATCATCTTGAAGATGGAAAAATTCATGATTGTTCAATAAGAATTGAACAAAATCAAATCTGTCGTCTTAAATAAAAGTTGCCTCATGGCGACGCGCAGGATACCTGGCCAACTATCTGCCAGTGCAGAGATTTATGAAGATGTTGCCAGGACCCGAGGGCTGGAGGCAGAGGGAGAGGTTGGGCAAGCTGGGACACTGTCCCTTGCTCCTTTGCAGGAGAATGAGGGATGATCTTACAGAGGTGGATAACAAGGGTGAATGCACTCTTTTACCCCATGTGGGGAAATCAGAACCAGAGGACATAGGTATAAGTTACAGGGGAAAGATTTAACAGGAACCTGAGGGGCAACCTTTTCACTCAGATGGTGGTGGGTTTATGGAACGAGATGCCAGAGGAGGTAATTGAGGCTAACAGGATATAAAAGACACTTGGATAGGTACACAGATTGCAAAGGTTTACAGGGATAGACAATGGACAATAGGTGCTGGAGTAGGCCATTCAGCACTTCGAGCCAGCACCGCCATTCAATGTGATCATGGCTGATCATCCCCAATCAGTACCCCGTTCCTGCCTTCTCCCCATATCCCATGAATTTTTTTTCCCACATCTCTGTTCTAAATGGACTACCTCTTATTCTTAAACTGTGGCCCCTGGTTCTGGACTCCCCCAACATCGGGAAGATGTTTCCTGCCTCTAGCAATTACCAATTCCTTAATAATCTTATATGTTTCATTAAGATCCCCTCTCATCCTTATAAATTCCAGTGTATACAAGCCTAGCCGCTCCATTCTATCAACATATGACAGTCACGCCATCCCGGGAATTAACCTTGCGAACCTACGCTGCGCTCCCTCAATGGCTGATCATCCAGAGGACAATGCGGGCAAATGGGACATCTGGGTCGGCAGGGACAAATTGGGCCGAAGGGCCTGTTTCCATGTTGTAGGACTATGATTAACTTTGCAGGAGGATACAGCGTGTCTATCTTTTGTCCTTCCGTCCAGTGTGTGGGGCAATGGAAGCAAACGTATACTGTTACGCATCTATTGCAAGTACCTTCGTACCATTATGCTTAATCTCATTATTTGGGGAAGTTATGATCTTGGTGTTAGTATGACCAAGTACGACTTTGTGCTCGTATAGTACGGTGTCTCGCTGCCTCAGAGCAGCAGACACCCGGGATCTATCCTGACCTCGGGCAATGCCTGTGCAAAGCTTGCTTGTTCTCCCCGTGACTGCGTGGGTTTCCTCCGGGTGCTCTGGTTTCATCCCACATAGCAAAGACCTGTGGGCTTGTAGGTCAATTGGCTCTCTGTAAAATGTTCCAAGCGTGTAGGAAGTGGATAAGAAAGTGGGATATCACAGAACTGGTGTGAATGGGTGGTGGACACAAAGTGGTGGAGTAACTCAGCGGGACGGGCAGCGTCTCTGGAGACAAGGAACAGGTGACGTTTCGGATTAGAACCATTCTTTAGATTGAATGTATAGGGTGGAGGTGGGGGGGGGGGGGGGGGGGGAAACGGAGGGAGGAAAAATCCAGAACAAATCATGGCCGGCACAAGGTGACCTCAGGAACTGTGCACCCCATAATGGCCCATAGTAGGATGACTAGGGTGGGATAGAGGGAATGCTGGGGTTACTTCAAATTAGAGAAATCAACGTTCATGGGTTGCAAGTGACCCAAGCGAACTATGGGTGATGGATGGTGAGTGTGGACTCAAGAAAGACACAAAATGCTGGAGTATCTCAGCGGGACAGGCAGCATCTCTCTCGACAGAGAAGGAACGGGTGACGTTTCGGATCGCAACCCTGCTCAAGACCCAAAACGTCACCTGTTCCTTCCCTCCAGAGATGCTGCCTGTCCCAGCCGAGTCACTCCAGCATGTTGTGTCTATCGTCGGTTTAAACCAGCATCTGCAGTTCCTTCCTACACGTTAGCGTGGACTCGGTGGGCCGAAGGGCCTGTTTCCATGCTGTATCTCTAAACTGAACTCAAAATGCTCGTGCTAACACGAGATGCTGTTCAAGCAGCTAGTTCAATTACTATGACAAATCCGAGATTAATAAAGGACTTTTCATAATCCAGTTTCATACTGCAGATACCCTGATCCATATAATGGTATTATTTATCCAATTGCATTCAAGTGCTGGCCTTGCCTGATGGGATGTGGCACTAACACATGATTGTCAGTGTCACAGACGGGCTCGCAGGTAAACAATTACAGAACATCAATGCAAAATGGCAGAAATTCAGTCAGCGGTCTTTAGATTACAAATAAACTGCAGAAGGATTCAGCAAAGTAACATCTGTGAATAAGAGGATAAACACAAAATGCTAGAATAACTCAGCGGGACAGGCAGCATCTCCAGAAAGAAGGAAACTCTCGGGGCGTGACCCTTCTGCAGACTGAGAGTCAGGGGGGAGGGAAACACGAGATATGGAACAGTAAGGTGTGAAAATGAGAGAACAAAGGGGATGCATGTCGAATAGATCACTGGGTAGAAGAATAGTCAATACAGCTTTATTTGACAAATATGTGAAAGCTAATGGCATGTTGGCCTTCACAAAAAGAGGAGTTGAGTATAGGAGCAAAGAGGTCCTTCTGCAGGGTTACACAAAAAGCTGGAGAAACTCAGCGGGTGCAACAGCATCTAAGGAGCGAAGGAGATAGGCGACGTTTCGGGTTGAGACCCTTCTTCAGACTGGTCCAACCAGGTCCTTCTGCAGTTGTACAGGGCCCTGGTGAGACCACACCTGGAGTATTGTGTTCAGTTTTGGTCTTCAAATTTGAGGAAGGACATTCTTGCTATTGAGGGAGTGCAGCGTAGGTCCACAAGATTAATTCCTGGGATGGCGGGACTGCCATATGTTGATAGAATGGAGCGGCTGGGCTTGTATACACTGGAATTTAGAAGGATGAGAAGGGATTTTATTGAAACATATAAGATTGTTAAGGGTTTGGACACGCTAGAGGCAGGAAACATGTTTCCTATGTTGGGCGAGTCCAGAACCAGGGGCCACAGTTTAAGAATAAAGGGTAGTCCATTTAGAACGGAGATGAGGAAAAACCTTTCACCCAGAGAGTTGTGTGGAATCTATGGAATTCTCTGCCTCAGAAGGCAGTGGAGGCCAATTCACTGGATGCTTTCAAGAGAGAGTTAGATAGGGCTCTTAAAGATAGCGGAGTCAGGGGATATGGGGAGAAGGCAGGAACGGGGTACTGATTGGGGAAGATCACCCATGATCACATTGAATGGCGGTGCTGGCTCGAAGGGCCGAAAGGCCTGCTCCTGCACCTATTGTCTATTTGCAACTGCACAGTGAAGCTCTTTTTGCATATATTACACAAGGAAAGGCTTTACCTCTGCTAACATGTGATCTGCTAACATGCCCTCTGGATATTGCTCATGGTTGAGGCAGTCTCCGACCCACAATGGACAGGTGGGAGACTCAAGGGAGGCGAGATGAGGCCAGTCCTCAGACTATGATGCATCGACTAGGCAAATGTTTCGCTGAACGCTGAGCGGCACGGCGGTACAGTTGCTGCCTTACAGCGCCAGGGACCCGGGTTCGATCCCAACTACGGTTGCTGTCTGTGCAGAGTCTGCACGTTCTCCCTGTGACCTCATGGGTTTCATCCTGGCAGGTTTGTGGGTTGATTGTCATGTTTCAATTTGCCCCAGTGCGTAGGATGGATTGTTGGTTGGCGCAGACTCGGTGGGCCGAAGGGCCTGTTTCCACAGTGTAGATCTCGAAACAAAACATAAACTTGCATTCTGGGCACCTTGGCTGCTGGACCTTCCGGTTGCTAACCATGTCAAACTCCTATTCCCATTCCGACCATCCTGTCCTGGGCCTCCGCTACTGCCAGAGTGCAGCGATGCGCACACTGGGAGAACAGTACCTCGTATTCCCCTCCGGTAGCCTACAGCTCAATGTAGGAATACCAAATCTTATTATCCCAAATAATATCTCTCCATAACCCCCCCTCTCGTGTCCCTTACCACAGCGCTAGTGCTCAGACAATCTTCCTATCCCCGTTGACACACTATTCCTTTCCCCTCCCTTAAGCTCATCTCCTTTCCCTGTCCCGTTTCCCTTGTACTCTTCTAAGAATGAATGAAAGAATAAGTTTATTGCCCAAGTATTCACATACAAGGAATTTGCCTTGGTGCTCCGCCCGCAAGTAACAACATGACATACTGTGACAGTTAGGAATGACACATTAAACATTAATAATAAAACATTATCGATTAAACTTGTGAATTAAATAAAATACCAGAGCAAAAGGAGGCTACAGACTCTTGGTTATTGAGTAGAGCTACTACTCGTGGAGAAAAACTGTTTTTATGTCTGGCTGTGGCAGCTTTGACAGTCCGGAGTCGCCTTCCAGAGGGAAGTGATTCAAAGAGTTTGTGGCCAGGGTGAGAGGGGTCAGAGACGATCTTGCCCGCTCGCTTCCTGGCCCTTGCAGTGTACAGTTCATCATAGAGGGAAGGTTGCAGCCAATAACCTTCTCAGCCGATTCGCTGCAGCCTCCGGATGTCGTGCTTGGTGGCCGAGCCAAACCAGACCACGATGGACCATATCCCTCTCTCTGGCTTTATGGTCATAGCTCAGTTTAGTTTATCCTCACGTGGCCCGAGGTGCAGTGAAAGCTTTTGCTGTGCGTTAACCAGAAAGCGGAAAGGCAATAGATGGGAATAAGCCCTTTGGCCCACCTTGTCGGTGCCAACCAAGTGGGCAAGCTGGGGCGAGTCACATTTGCGTGCATTTGGGTCATAACCCATATCCATATATTTGTCCAAATTCATAAATCATAATGTATCTACTTCTACAGCTTTCTCTGGCAGCTCATTCCAGGTACAGATTATGATCAGAGGGAAAAGGTTGCCCCTGAGGTCCCTCTTAAATCTCTTCAACTGAAGCCTACGCCCTCTAGTTTTAGAATCCTCTACCCTAAAAAAAAGTCTGTCAATGTTCACTGTTGCAAAATAGAATAATAAGGACCCCAATAGAAAAAAGACACAAAGTGCTGAAGAAACTCAGCAGGTTGGAACGTGGTGACTTTTGGATTGCAACGTCACTTGTCCATGCTCGACAGAGATTCTGTCTGACCCACTGGAGCTACTCCAGCATTTTGTGTCTGCATTTGGTAAAGCAGCCTCTGCAGTTCCTCGTTTCTACTGTTAATACAATGCATTGTAATCTTGGATTGGTACGGAATGCATCCTCTACAACGGACACGTCGGGACCCGACGAAGGATCGCAATCGTGAAAACCTTGACAGTTTCTCTTCCCGCAGATGCTGCCCGACCTGCTGCCTCTTTTCAGGATGCCGTTAATATCTCAGATTTACAGCATCTGCAGTTACTTTGGTCGAACGCCCGTTTCCTTACCCGCACCGACACAGTTGTGGGTTAATAAAACCCATTGCATCGAGCTACTGAAGTGTTTATTTGCCAATGTGACAAAGATCTCTCCATTCAAAAAAAATGTAATATTAAGCAAACTAAATATGAGATGATTACATAAGGAATGTAAAGATGTTGACCTTGCTGCAAGCCAAAAAAAATCAATTTTCCACACAAGACCACCTTAGGAATCAAAACTAAATGTTGCAAAACACCGTTTAGTTATGGCAATAATTTTTGCAAGTAAAGAATGATGTGCACAATATGGTCACCCTTCGTTCTACAACATGGTGGTGCTTTCACATGCAATACTTACAGTATTTCTCTTCCCTTGCACTGAACAGCCAGAGCGTACGGAATCTAATGCTAAATTCCATCTTGTGTTTAGTTTAAATAAAAATCTTCTATCACCGTAAAGCAAAGGCAAAGTAAGAACACTTGCTCCTCTCATGTCGACACCTCAAACACAAACCTTTGACAGTTCCGATAGATTCAATGAATGGAGCCACATTTCTAGCTGTAAATTTGCATACCGATGTAATTAAAAGGCAATAAGCGACCATTTCGAAATACAAAGTGCAACTCTTCCACTAATTGAGAAAACAGAACAGCATCCAGTAAGACCGACACACATTGGCGTTTCATTATTTAAAGAATGATCAATTAAGCAAATGGCCATTGCTATACCAGCATGACGAACTGTACACCGAAACCATAACACATTTATATTATTATTTTTTTTTAAAACACAGAAGAAACTCAAAATGCCAGAACGCCTGCAACCAACACATGGCATGAGACTAAAAAAACAGTGCCGGGGAAAAAAAAGACTGAATCACTTACTCACTAGCTCTTGCTATTTTTTCTCCATTTCTGCAAGCTGAGATGAAACCACTGTGCTTCGCGACTTGCAACTGTGCAAAATCTTCACCGCTTTAGCTTCAGAAAAGCAGAGGCATAATACGAAGAGGGGGCGAAGGATTGCATCCCAATTTTGTCTTCAAAATTCTTCTCTTTTTTTTATATCCCTCCCCTCCCCAGCTGTGCTGGCTTTAAATGGTTTTGCATTTACATAACGTTTGTTTGGATTTCAGCATGCCTGCATCACCAGTGATGCAGTTCTTTGCACCACATATATTTAAGAATGATTCGGAACATTCTGCTTTGCTTCTGTGGCGATATTTACCCCTCCGCTGGCTCCCCAGTAGGCTATTAACATACCGTCAAACTTGCCTTACGTGTGAAAGGCAGCCTTGCTAATTACTGCTGTGATGCTCCACAAAACCCGATCGAAACATTTTCTCCTTCCTGCTGCAGCCGCAGCACTTATAACCGCTGCCTCATAAAACCGCATGTGGAAAGCGTGTTGGAAAAACACTAACGTTTGTACATGTCAGCTTGATGAACACTCATCTTGAGTAGAGTAATGCAAAAGGTGGATATAATTGCGACCATGTCATGCCACCCAGGAATGAATAGGTTAACCTATGATGAGCGTTTGTCGGCACTGGGCCTGTACTCGCTGGAGTTTAGAAGAATGAGGGGGGGGGGGGACCTCATTGAAACGTACTGAATAGTGAAAGGCCTGGAGAGAGTGGATGTGCAGAGGATGTTTCCACTGGTGGGAGAGTCTAGGACTAGAGGTCACAGCTCAGAATTAGAGGATGTTCCTTTAGGAAGGAGATGAGGAGAAATTTCTCTACTCAGAGGGAGGTGAATCTGTGGAATTCTTCACTACAGAGGGCTGTGGAGGCCAAGTCAGTGCATACTTTTACAGCAGGGATAGGTACTTGATTAGTGCGGGTGTCAGAGGTTATGGGGAGAAGGCAGGTGAATGGGGTTAGGACGGAGAGATAGATCAGCCATGATTGAACGGTGGAGTAGGCTGGATGGGCCGAATGGCCTAATTCTACTTCTATCACTTTGGACCTAGTAATGTGCATCGCAGTTGAAACGATTATGCTTTTTTTCTGGCATTTTCTTTCTCTTTCAATGTCTCAGAGATTCCATTCGGCCCTTCGAGCCAGCACCGCCATCCAATGTGATCATGTCTGATCATCCCCAGTCAGTACCCCGTTCCTGCCTTCTCCCCATATCCCCTGACACCGCAATTTTTAAGAGCCCTATCTAGCTCTCTCTTGAAAGCATCCAGGGAACCCACTTCCACCGCCCTCTGAGGCAGACTCACCACTCTCTGTGAGAAAAAGTGTTTCCATGCTGTATATCTAAACTACAACTAGAGTCATAGATTCAGAAACAGGCCCTTCGGCGCAACTTGCCCACACCGACCAACAGGTCCCAGCTACACTAGTCCCACCTGCCTGCATTTGGCCCATATCCCTCTAAACCTGTCCTATCCTGTACCTGTCTAATTGCTTTATGAATGTTGGGATAGTCCCTGCCTCCTGCAGCTCGTTCCATACACCCACCACCCTTTATGTGAAAAAGTTACCCCTCAGATTCCTATGAAATGTTTCCCCCTTCACCTTAAACCTATGTCCTCTGGTTCTTAAATCCCCAAATCTGGGCAAGAAACTAAACTAACGAGTAGACACAGAATGCTGGAGTAACTCAGCGGGACAGGCAGCATCTCTGGCGAGAAGGAATGGGTGGATGCTTCGGGTCAGACTGAAGAAGGGTCTCAACCCGAAGCGTCACCCATCCCTTCTCTCCAGAGATGCTGCCTGTCCCGCTGAGTTGCTCCAGCATTTTGTGCCTATCTTTGATTTAAACCAGCATCTGCAGTTCTTTCCTAACCTAAACTCTCCCTTCATGACCATTGTCCATGCACAAGGCTCAATCGTAGTCAGAGGTAATTTGATTTGAGTGAATTGCAAAGATAGACCAAGTACTAAACTAAATGAGCACGCCCACCCACGCACTCTTGCAGCAGGGAATAGACACAAAACGCTGGAGTAACTCAGCGGGTCAGGCAGCATCCGTGGAGAAAAGGGAATAGGTGATATTTCGGGCAGCAAGGTTGCTGGAGGTCACTGAAGAGCAGAAACGGAGGCCAATTTTCCCTTCACTAATCCAACAGTGTGGTGGACAATTCTGGCCACCTTCCTGCTGTCCAAGCTGAGATGACCCATTCAACAATGACCAGAGATAATCCACAACAAATGTAGACACAAGGAACTGCAGACGCTGGTTTACAAAATTAAAAAAGACACAAAGTGCTGGAGTAACTCAGCGGGATCAGGCAGCATCTCTGGAGAACATGGATCGGGCCCCGACACTACAATCAGCCTAAGGATGGGCTACGATCTGAAACGCCACCTTTCCATGGTCTTCAGAAATGCTGCATGACCGGCTGAGTTACTCCAGTACTTTGCACATTTAAAAAAAATCTTCATGCCTTAATTTGCATAAGGGTCGTTCAGCCATTTAGAGGGCCAAGATTTATTTCATTATAAATAACTAAGACATTTTTTTCCCCACATAAATGCAGATAATCTTACAACATTATGTCCATCCATTGGCCAGCAGATATGATCAAATTCTTTCTATCCTTTGGAGTCATAGAGTCACACAAGACGGAAACAGACGCTTCCTCCCAACTTTCACACATCGAGCAAAATGTCCCATCCGTACCAGTTCCACCTGCCCACATTTGGCCCATACTTCTATAAACCTTTCCTATCCATGTACCCGTCCAAATGTCTTTTAAATGCTGTTAAGGGCCTGTCCCACTTTGCGATTTTTTTGACGATTGCGAACGTCAGTGACTCACGGCCTAAAAACCGTCCAGTTGCACGACACTCCGTGTCACCGCCACGTCAAGCTACGACTCTCCGCGTCACCCGCCTTCACAACACAAGGTTACCCCGAAGTGTAATAATCACATTGGAAATGAATTTATCTACAATAAATCTAAGTGCCAATAACTTTTTAACGGATAAGTCGGCACTTTATATACCCGCGTCAACGGCCGTCACCCGCAGGACAGCGTACGTCAGCGTGTGACAGGGCGCACGACACGATGAGACACCCAGATGTCGCCTGAAGATTTTGAACATTCCAAAGTCCAGGGGCGACAGGGAGACTTTGGAATGTTCAAAATCATCACTACACGCGTCACCCGGCACGCCCCGACCACGCCGTGGTAATTGCTTTTCAGGCTGTCGCCGAAAATGTTACCCAAGTGGGCAGGCTCTTTACAGTGCATGGCTCAACTACCTCCTCTGGCAGCTCATTCCATTTACTCACCACCCTCTGTGTGGAACCCTTGGTACTTATTCATCCCCAGAATTGTATGCATGACATCCCACAGAACTAAGCACAAATATATATAACAATAGTGTGTATTTTGCAATGTAGGAGAGGGATACTTGTAAATGTAACAATCGTTTGACTAGTAATGCTGCATAAAACTGTTCTCAATATCTGTGAAATTTAATCTATTAGCAACAGTACTTTTCATATATATTTATGGACCATTACAGAGCCTGAATGGACAGCTATCTGCAGAGCCAAAAGAGATGGGGGAGATATTGAACAATTTCTTTTCTTCGGTATTCACCAAGGAGAAAGATATTGAACTCTGTGAGGTAAGGGAAAAAAGTAGAGTAGCTATGGAAACTATGAGATTCAAAGAGGAGGAATTACTGACACGTTTGAAAAATATAAAAGTGGATAAGTCTCCAGGTCCTGACAGGATATTCCCTAGGACATTGAGGGAAGTTAGTGTAGAAATAGGAGGAGCTATGACAGAAATATTTCAAATGTCATTAGAAATGGGAATAGTGCCGGAGGATTGGCGTACTGCGCATATTGTTCCATTGTTTAAAAAGGGTTCAAAGAATAAACCTAGCAATTATAGACCTGTTAGTTTGACATCAGTGGTGGGCAAATTAATGGAAAGGATACTTAGAGATAATATATATAAGCATCTGGATAAACAGGGTGTGATCAGGAACAGTCAACATGGATTTGTGCCTGGAAGGTCATGTTTGACAAACCTTCTTGAATTTTTTGAAGAGGTTACTAGGGAAATTGATGAGGGTAAAGCAGTGTCTATATGGATTTCAGTAAGGCCTTTGGCAAGGTTCCCAGGACAAATCAAAATAGGACGTACATGGTAAATGGTAGGGAATTGAGGAATGCTGTGGAACAGAGGGATCTAGGAATAACGGTGCATAGTTCCCTGAAGGTGGAATCGCGTGTAGATAGGGTGGTAAAGAACGCTTTTGGTGTGCTGGCCTTTATAAATCAGAGCATTGAATATAGGAGTAGGGAAGTAATGTTAAAATTGTACAAGGCATTGGTGAGACCAATTCTGGAGTATGGTGTACAATTTTGGTCGCCTAATTATAGGAAGGATGTCAACAAAATAGATAGAGTACAGAGGAGACTTACTAGAATGTTGCCTGGGTTCCAGCAACTAAGTTACAGAGAAAGGTTGAACAAGTTAGGTCTTTATTCTTTGGAGCGCAGAAGGTTAAGGGGGGACTTGATTGAGGTCTTTAAAATGATGAAAGGGATAGACAGAGTTGACGTGGATAAGCTTTTCCCATTGAGGGTAGGGAAGATTCAAACAAGAGGGCAGGACATGAGAATTAAGGGACAGAAGTTTAGGGGTAACATGAGGGGGAACTTCTTTACTCAGATAGTGGTGGCTGTGTGGAATGAGCTTCCAGCAGAAGTGGTGGAGGCAGGATCGATTTTAACATTTAAAAGTAAAGTGGATAGGTATATGGACAGGAAGGGAATGGAGGGGTATGGTCTGAGTGCAGGTAGATGGGACTAGGGGAAAATAAATGGTCGGCACGGACTGGAAGGGCCGAGAGGGCCTGTTTCCGTGCTGTAATTGTTATATGGTTATATGGTTATTTAAACATCTGCTTCAGATATCTATGGTGGCGCAGCGGTAGAGTTGCTGCCTCGCAGCGCGGGTCTGATCCTGACTACGGGAGCTGTCTGTACGGCGTGTGTACGTTTTCCCCGTGACCTGCGTGGGTTTTCTCCGGGTGCTCCGGTTTCCTCCCACACTCCAAAGACGTACAGGTTTGTCGGCTAACTGGATTGGTAAAATTGTAAATTGTCCCTGGTGTGCGTAGGATAGTGCTAGTGTACGGGGATCACTAGTCGGTGTGGACTCGGTGGGCCAAAGGGCCTTTTTCTGCGCTGTATCTCTCAACTTAAACACAACTAAACCTAATGGAATCAGATCTACCTTCTCCAAACAAAATGGCACCCTTGCCTAGTTCAGGAATCAGGCAAATATAATAAAAGCAATCACCTTCAAAGCAACCGGTCTATATACTGCTCCAAATAAAATCTTGGCACAGTAAAAAAAAGGCATGCTTTTTAAAGGTATCTTACTTTTTTTGTGGCAAATTTCAGCATAATAGTGACAATTTTATTTCATTGTCCTATAAAATTAATTGTGATGATGGCGGCACAGTGGCGCAACGGTAGAGTTGCTGCCTCACTGCTGCAGAGAAGCAAGTTCGATCCTGACTACGGGTGCTGTCTGCGTGGAGTTTGTACGTTCTCCCTGTGACCGCGAAGGATTTTCTCCAGGAACTCCGGTTAGAATTGAATTGAATATATTTTATTAATACAAGGAATTTGCCTTGGTGGTTTGCTCGCATGATATACAGTGGTTAATTAAAAATAAAACATAATTTAAACAAGTGAAGAATGAAATGAAAATACCAGAGTAAAAGGAGGCTACAGACTTTTGGCTGTTGAGTAGAGCTACTGTTCGTGGGAAAAGAACGTGTTTTTATGTCTGGCTGTGGCGGCTTTGACAGTCCGGAGTTGCCTTCCAGTGGGAAGTGATTCAAAGAGTTTGTGGCCTGGGTGAGAGGGGTCAGAGATGATCTTACCTGCTCGGTTCCTGGCCCTTGCAGTGTACAGTTCGTCAATGGGGGGGGGGGGGGGGGGGGGGGGGGGAGACCTAGAATTGGACCATCATTGCCTGTGGCAGATTGTGCTTCCTCAGCTGCTGCAGGAAGTACATCTTCTTTTGGGCCTTTTTGACTCTGGCATCCATGGTGGCCCCCCATTTAAGGTAGCTGGAAATGATGGTTCCAAGGAACTTAAATGACTCCACAGATGTGACTGCGGTGATGTTGATGCTGAGTGGGGGGAGGGGAGGGGGAGCTCTCCTAAAGTCTACAATCAATTCTACTGTCTTAAGAGCATTGAGCCCACACTCCAAAGACGTACAGGTTTATAGGTTAATTGGCTTCTGTAAGTTGCAATGTGTGTATTCTAGTGTGTGTGAGATAGTGCGAGTGCAGGGCGATCGCTGGTCGGCACGGACTCGATGGGCCCGTTTCCACGCTGAATCGCTAAAGTCTTAAGTAAAAGGTCTACAAGACACCATTGAATCTCAAGGAAGCTGGATTTGCTTCTTCAATCTTTTTTGGCAGAAATGTAGCAAATAGCTTGCTACAAAGCCTCTCTAAGTCTGGCAGTCTTGTTTATCATTTCCTTCATTAATGCAACAATTTCTTAGCTATGTGGCATGATATAAATATGAATACATGAAGCCAAGACAGCAGCTTTAAAGCATGTCTCTGTAAAATATACCAGCATAAAACAACACAACCCAGCTTCAGCTCCAGGTGAGGACATCACCAAGTATTAGTCTGAGGAAGGGTCGCAAGCCAAAACATCACCCATTCTTTTTCTATAGAGATGCTGCCTGGCCCACTGAGTTACTCCAGCATTTTGCGTCTATCTTCGGTGTAAACCAGCATCTGCAGTTCCTTCCTACAGATTTTGTCTGCTCCAGTGCGATATCTTCTCAAAGTATGCCTATTTTGAAGAAGTTCTCCTCTTATCCGACGAGATTCCTGCGGAGTCTGAGGAAGGGTCTCGACCCGAAACGTCACCTATTCCTTCTCTCCACAGATGGCCCAGTCTGAGCCGCTAAGTTACTCCAGCATTTTGTGCGTACCGAGTTCTACAATTCCCTGGCAACAAGATCTATTGACCAAACTAAAAGTTTCAGTTTCGGTTTAGTTTATTGTCACGTGTACCGAGGTACAGTGAAAAGCCTTTACATTTACAGTGTATAGATACATGATAAGGAAAGAGCAAGGTAAAACCAGCAAAGACTGATCAAGGAAAGTCCGAGGGTTGATGTAAGGACAGATAATAGACAATAGATGTAGAAGTAGGCCATTCGAGCCAGCACCGCCATTCAATGTGATCTGGCTGATCGTCCCCAATCAGTACCCCGTTCCTGCCTTTTCCCCATATCCCCCCGACTCCGCTATCTTTAAGAGCCCCATCTAGCTCTCTCTTGAAAGCATCCAGAGAACCAGCCTCCACTGCCCTCTGAGGCAGAGAATTCCACAGACTCACAACTCTCTGTGTGAAAAAGTGCTTCCTCATCTCCATTCTAAATGGCTTACCCCTTATTCTTAAACTGTGGCCCCTGGTTCTGGACTCCCCCCCCCCCCCCCCCCCCCCCAACATCGGGAAAGGATCTGAAAGGAGTTTAAGAAGATCATAGTTAAGAAGATCATTGTTTGCCAATCACGGTGGCGCAGCAGTAGAGTTGCTGCCTTACATAGAAACATAGAAACATAGAAAAATAGGTGCAGGAGTAGGCCATTCGGCCCTTCGAGCCTGCACCACCATTCAATGTGATCATGGCTGTTCATCCAACTCAGTATCCTGTACCTGCCTTCTCTCCATACCCCCTGATCCCTTTAGCCACAAGTGCCACATCTAACGCCCTCTTAAATATAGCCAATGAACTGGCCTCAACTACCTTCTGTGGCAGAGAATTCCAGAGACTCACCACTCTCTGTGTAAAGAATGGTTTCCTCATCTCGGTCCTAAAGGAATTCCCCCTTATCCTTAGACTGTGACCCCTTGTTCTGGACTCCCCCAACATCGGGAACAATCTTCCAGCATCTAGCTTGTCCAACCCCTTAAGAATTTTGTAAGTTTCTATAAGATATCCCCTCAATCTTCTAAATTCCAATGAGTACAAGCCGAGTCTATCCAATCTTTCCTCATACGAAAGTCCTGACATCCCAGGAGTCAGTCTGGTGAATCTTCTCTGTACCCCCTCTATGTCAAGGATGTCTTTCCTCAGATTTGGAGACCAAAACTGTACGCAATACTCCAGGTGTGGCCTCACCAAAACCCTGTACAACTGCAGTGGAACCTCCCTGCTCCTATACTCAAATCCTTTCGCTATGAATGCTAACATACCATTTGCTTTCTTCACTGCCTGCTGCACCTGCATGCCTACTTTCAATGACTGGTGTACCATGACACCCAGGTCTCGTTGCAGCTCCCCTTTTCCTAATCTGTCACCATTCAGATAATAGTCCACCCTCATGTTTTTGCCACCAAAGTGGATAACCTCACATTTATCCACATTATACTGCATCTGCCATGCATCTGCCCATTCACTCAGCCTATCCAAATCACCCTGCAGCCTCCAAGCATCCTCCTCACACCTAACTATACTCCCCAGCTTGGCATCATCTGCAAATTTTGAGATGTTGCATTGAATTCCCTCGTCCAAATCATTAATATATATTGTAAATAGCTGGGGTCCCAGCACTGAGCCTTGCAGCACCCCACTAGTCACTGCCTGCCATTCTGAAAAGGACCCGTTTACTCCTACCCTTTGCCTCCTGTCTGCTAGCCAGTTCTCTATCCACATCAATACTGAACCCCCAATACCGTGTGCTTTAAGTTTGTATGCTAATCTCTTATGCGGGACCTTTTCGAAAGCCTTCTGAAAGTCTCGATACAACACATCCACTGGTTCTCCCTTATCCACTCTACTAGTTACATCCTCGAAAAATTCTATCAGATAAGGGACAGAGGTTTAGGGGTAACATGAGGGGGAACTTCTTTACTCAGAGAGTGGTAGCGGTGTGGAATGAGCTTCCAGTGGAAGTGGTGGCGGCAGGTTCGTTGGTATCATTTAAAAATAAATTGGATAGGCATATGGATGAGAAGGGTATGGAGGGTTATGGTATGAGTGCAGGCAGGTGGGACTAAGAGAAAAAAGTTGTTCGGCACGGACTTGAAGAGCCGAGATGGCCTGTTTCCGTGCTGTAATTGTTATATGGTTATATGGTTATTTGTCAGACATGATTTACCTTTCGTAAGTCCATGCTGACTTTGTCCAATGATTTCACCACTTTCCAAATGCGCTGCTATCCCATCTTTAATAACTGACTCTACCAGTTTCCCCACTACCTATGTTAGACTAACTTGTCTGTAATTCCCCGCTTCCTCTCTCCCTCCTTTTTTAAAAAGTGGGGTTACATTAGCTACCCTCCAATCCTCAGGAACTACTCCAGAATCTAAGGAATTTTGAAAAATTATCACTAATGCATCCACTATTTCTGTGGCTACCTCCTTGAGTACTCTGGGATGCAGACTATCTGGCCCTGGGGGTTTATCGGCCTTCAATCCGTTCAAATTACCCAGCACCACCTCCCGGCTAACCCGGATTTCACTCAGTTCCTCCATCTTATTTGACTCCCGTTCCAGTGCTATTTCCGGTAGATTATTTGTGTCTTCCTTAGTGAAGACAGAACCAAAGTAGTTATTCAATTGGTCTGCCATGTCCTTGTTCCCCATGATCAATTCACCTGTTTCTGACTGCAAGGGACCAACATTTGTTTTAACTAGTCTCTTTCTCTTCACATATCTATAAAAACTTTTGCAGTCAGTTTTTATGTTCCCTGCCAGTTTCCTTTCATAATCTATTTTCCCTTTCCTAATTAACCCCTTTGTCCTCCTCTGCTGGATTCTGAATTTCTCCCAGTCCTCCGGTAGGCTGCTTTTTCTGGCCAATTTGTATGCCTCATCTTTTGTTTTTATGCTATCCCTGATTTCCCTTGTTATCCATGGATGCACCACCTTCCCCAATTTATTATTTTGTCAAACTGGTATGAACATTTTTTGTACTTCATCCATGCAGTCTTTAAATACCTTCCATTGCACATCCACTGTCAACCCTTTAAGAATCACCTGCCAGTCTATCTTGGCCAATTCACATCTCATACCTTCAAAGTTACCTTTGTTCAAGTTCAGAACCCTTGTTTCTGACTTAATTTTGTCACTCTCCATCCTAATGAAGAACTCAACCATATTATGGTCACTCTTGCCCAAGGGGCCACGCACAACAAGACTGCTAACTAACCCTTCCTCATTACTCAATACCCAGTCTAGAATAGCCTGCTCTCTCGTTGGTTCCTCCACATGTTGGTTGAGAAAACTATCCCGCATACATTCCAAGAAATCCTCTTCCTCAACACCCCTGCCAATTTGATTCACCCAATCTACATGCAGATTGAAGTCACCCATTATAACCGTGTTACCCTTGTTGCACACATTTCTAATTTCCTGTTTGATGCCATCCCCAACTCCACTGCTACTGTTAGGTGGCCTGTACACAACTCCCACTAGCGTTTTCTGCCCCTTAGATTTTCGCAGCTCTACCCATATCGATTCCACATCCTCCAAGCTAATGTCCTTCCTTTCTATTGCATTTCTCTCTCACCCGCAACGCTACCCCACCTTCTTTTCCTTTTCGTCTATCCCTGCTGAATATTGAATATCCCTGGATGTTCAGCTCCCAGCCTTGGTCACCATGGAGCCATGTCTCCGTGATCCCAACTATAGCATAGTCATTAACCGCTATCTCCACCTTCAACTCATCCACCTTATTATGAATGCTCCTCGCATTGAGACACAAAGCCTTCAGGCTTGTTTTTACAACACTCTTACTCCTTATACAATTATGTTGACAAGTGGCCCCTTTCACATCGATCCCTATTATACTTGGCCATACTCTCCTATCCCTTTGTGAGCTTTCTTTCCCGTTAATTCTGGGGTCATTAACCATCCCTTTACTCTCTTTCCCTTTAACTCCATCCTCGACTATCCCATTTGACACCCCACCCCCCTTATTCAGTTTAAAACCATCCGTGTAGCAGTGGCAAACCTGCCGGCCAGAATGCTGGTCCCCCAGCGACTGCAGCGCTGAAGATCCAGGTTCGATCCCGACTACAAGCGCTGTCTGTACGGAGTTTGTACGTTCTCCCCGTAACCTACGTGGGTTTTCTCAGAGATCTTTGGTTTCCTCCCACACTCCAAAGATGTACAGATATGTAGGTTAATTGGCTTGGTATATGTAAAAAAAACGTCCCTAGTGGGTGTAGGATAGTGTTAGTGTGTGGGGAACACTGGTAGGCGCGGACCCGGTGAGCCAAAGGGCCTGTTTCTGCGCTGTAGCTCTAAACTAAACTAAACTTAAAGTAAGAAATGTTGAAGGCAGACAAAAATGCTGGAGAAACTCAGCGGTTGAGGCAGCATCTACGGAGCGAAGGAATAGGTGACGTTTCGGATAAGAAATGTTGACGTATTTAATAGCATGGAGTGAGTGCAATATGTGTCTGCAGACCTCCTCCTGTGTCTCGCACGCAAATAGTCACTTGGGTTGGGCACCATCTTGTGCCTAGATTGAAAGAGATAAACTTATTAACCTAGTTTTAAAAAAAAAATGCAATAGGACAACTTTTTCTCAAAAAACCACCGAGCTTTCAAAATGCTCCGATGGCCACATTCCAAAGTAGGTGTTGAAAGGTACATAACACTGTGTGGTCTACAAACAGTGGAAATGAAAGTCAGATTTCCACATTGGCCACGTCACCAGTCGGCATACCAATAATTATTTCCCCATGAGATGCACAAAAGAATTCTTCTGCACTATTTAGTCACTTCCACAACACTAGCACTGTGATTATGTTCTGTTGTGTAGAGCTGAGGTGGTGGTTGACTGTTTCTTGTTACGACAGCAAAGCCAAAGTTAGTGAAGATATTTAAACTTGTAGCCGGAGTCATGCAGATAGAGATTTCTATTTTCTATTATTGAAACACGAGATGTTACATTCGGAGATGGCTGCTGCGACTCCAAGTCTGGTTTTCAAACTAAACTTCTAATGCCCCTGTCCCACTTAGGAAACCTGAACGGAAACCTCTGGAGACTTTGCGCCCCACCCAAGGTTTCCGCGCGGTTCCCGGAGGTTTTTTGTCCTCCGGCAACCACCTTCAACCAGCATCGCAACCGGCTTCGATTGAAAATTTAACGATTTTTTTAAACGGAAACCACTTTCGACCATTAGGGAGACTGACAAAAACCTCCGGGAACCGCACGGAACCTCGGGTGGGGCGCAAAGTCTCCAGAGGTTTCTGTTCAGGTTTCCTAAGTGGGACAGGGGCATTAGGTACTTGAAGAAAACCAATAGAACATAGTCACGGACAATTAAATCAAATTAAAAAGACACACAATGAACTGCACATGCTGTAATCTTGTGTTGAACATAAAGTGTTGGAGTAACCCAGCGGGTCAGACAACATTACTGAAGGACGTGGATAAGGTTGTGACCCAAAACATCACCTATCCATGTCCCCCAGAGATGCTGCCTGACTCGCTGAGTTAGTGCTTTGTATCATTTAGTTTAGATACAGCGTTGAAACAGGCCCCTTGGCCCACCGAGTCCTCAGCGACCAGCGATCCCCTCACATTAATACAATCCTACACATACGCGGAAACGTAGAAAATAGGTGCAGGAGGCCGCCATTTGGCCCTTCGAGCCAGCACCACCATTCATTGTGATCATAGCTACTCATTCACAATCAGTAACCCGTGTCTCCATACCCCTTGATTCCGCTAGCCCCTAGAGCTCCGTCTAACTTTATTTTAAATTCATCCAGTGAATCGGCCTCCACTTCCCTCTGTGGCAGAGAATTCCACAAATTCACAACTCTCTGGGTGAAAACGTTTTTTCTCATATCAATTTCGTTGTCTCTGTACTGTACACTGACAATGAAAATTGAATCTGAATCTTAAATGGCCACCCCTTTATTCTTAAACTGTGGCCCCTGGTTCTGGACTCCCCCAACATTGGGAAGATTTTACCTGCATCTGGCTTGTCCAGTCCATTTATAATTTTATATATTTACGAAATACTAGGGACAATTTTACATTTGATATCAAGCCAATTAACCCGCAAACCTGTAGGTCTTTGGAGTGTGGGCGGAAACCGAAGATCTCGGAGAAAATCTGTGCGGGTCACGGGGAGAACGTGCGAACTCCGTACAGACAGCACCTGGCGCTGTGAGGCGGAGACTTTACCGCTCACCACCGTGCTGCCCAAATCCTGTCCTATTGACATTAACTCTGAGATACCCAAGAAAGCCTGCGTTCTGTCAATAGACCAGATCAGGTATCCTGAGAATGGTACTTAAGGGCCTATTCCACATTCACGACCTAATTCACAACCTTTTTTACTCATGGACATTTTTCATCATGTTGAAAAAACGTCCCGACCTACTTGATGCCACGAGTACCTACGACTAGCATCACAACCTGCTACGGCCTCGTGACAACCATGCTGCGAGTATGAGTCAAGGGCAAACTCGGCAGAGGTCGTGAATTAGGTCGTGAAAGTGGGACGGGCACTTTAGAGTGGAAATGCAGACTTCACTTTTACAGGCCAGGAACTCACAACTTGAAGCCCTGTCCCACTGTATGAGTTCATTTAAGAGCTCTCCCGAGTTTAAAACAAAAATCAAACTCGTGGTAAGCACAGAGAATGTACGTCGGAGCTCAGGGACGTCGCTTAGCGGCTCGTGACGGTAACGGCAGGTACTCGGGAAACGCCGTAAGCTCGGGAAGACTCTTGAAGATTTTTCAACATGCTGTAAAATTCCACGGGAGCCCCGAGTACCTACGAGCGGCCATTACCGTAAATCTCCGAGTTCGAATCAGGGGAAACTCGGGGAGAACTCTTGAATGAACTCGTACAGTGGGACAGGGCTTTAATGAAGTATAAACACAACTGGAAGATACGAGCAGGTCTGCTGGTTTTTAGTGGAAGATTCACACCACCTCTCTCCTTCCAACCTTTCACAAAAGCAACCATGCAGCATACTTTAGGCATTTTGGGTTTCGTTTTGATTCCGATTTCCAGCATTCTCAGTGCTTTGCTTTTGCATTAATATCTAGTTCATTATTTGTTTCATGCATTAATCTTTTCCTACATCTAAACAATCTAATAATCTCATAACTGCACCCTGGTTTGATACAAGCACTTTCTTTAATGTCATGCAGAAACAAGGAACTGCAGATGCAGGCTTCCATAAAAGGACACAAAGTGCAGGAGTAACTCACCGTGTCAGGCAGCAGCTCTGGAGAGCATGGATAGGTGGCGCTTCTGAAGAAGGGTCTCGGTGTTCTCCAGAGATGCTGCCTGACAAGGTGAGTTGCTCCTTCACCTTGTTCCATTTCATTGAAGTTCTGGGGTGGGAGATTGCAACCTTCACGTGGTCTGCCTTGTTTCAACGAATGCAATCAACCTGGCGTGCACAATCAAATAAGATCAAATAGAACAAGTTGTCCGACAACTTGCACGCCATACGCACGAAGAAGATTAAAGTTATGGTCATGTACTATTTTCAAGACCTACAGAAACATGTTTTTAAGCTGTGGGCAATGCATGAGGAAGGGATCAGAACGTACAAACTCCGTACAGACAGCACCCGTAGTCAGGATCGAACCCTTGTCTCTGTGATCCCTGCATACTAACACTACCCTACACACTCTGGGGACAATTGTACATTTATATCAAGCCAATTAACCTACAAACCTGTACGTCTTTGGAGCGTGGGAGGAAATCAAAGCACCTGGAGAAAACCCACGTCGTCACGAGAATAACGTACAAACTCCGCACAGACAGCACCCGTAGTCAGGATCGAACCCTTGTCTCTGGCGCAGTAAAGCAGCAACTCTACCGCTGCGCCACCGTTCACCCCAACTTATTCTGCCAGTTACAACCTGATAAAGACCAACAGATTTCCTGATTTCCTTTCCGAAAATCCATCTTAACTCTGCCCACTCCTAATATCATTTTACCTGCTACCTTTTCCATAATAAAATCCAGCCTTTTCTGTGAGACGGAAGGCAGGCTAACTGGTCGACAATTCAGTTTGCCCTCTCCCTCCTAGTGGACGAGGGTGCTTCAATGACCTAATTCTAGCCCCTTTCCTAATGAAACCATCTTCTAAATTAGCTAGAGGCACAAAAAGCTGGAGTATCTCAGCAGGTCAGGCAGCGTCTCTGGAGAAATGTTTCGGGTCGAGACCCTTCTTCAGACTATCGAGGCCCACTTGTGTGATCACTTCAGACATCATCTCATTTGTGAGCAGTCTTACAATGAACAATTGATGTAATGATAACAGGGGCATAAAAAACAAAATAGGTGTAGGCTATTCACCACCTCGTACTGCCTTCACCGTTCAATAAGGTTATAGCTCACAGCATCACTGAGTTTTGTACATCGTTAAACATGGATACAATACACTAGTATTGGGGTTATTAATTTACTCATTTTTTTGTTTATTATGTTATCTATCTTTACTGGCCTATAATGTTTGCTGCAAGGAAGAATGTTACTGTTCCATTGTTGGTTAAACACCCTCGACCCAATTCCCCTCATCAAAATCATTGATTGATATAGAGCGATCAGTCTTGCTGAGTCCTGCAGAGGTCAAAATCTTACAACGTAAAAATATTTAATTGGTGACGTTTCAGGTCGAGACCCTTCTTCAGACTATCGAGGCCGGCTCGTGTGTTCACTTCAGACCTCATCTCATTTGTGAGCAGTCTTACAATGAACAACTGATTTCTGATTTCTACCTGTTAAAGAAGATTCAGTCCAAGTCACTACAGTGAAATTAACACCGTGTGGTTTAATTTTTAGTTCAATTAATCTCTGTAGTTTATTTTAGAGAAACAGCGCAGAAGCAGGCCCCTTCAACCCACCGAGTCCGCGCCGACCAGCGATCCCCGCACAATGACACTATCCCACACACAATTTTACAAAAGCCAATTAGCCTTGTACGTCTTTGGAGTGCGGGAGGAAACCGAAGATCTCGGAGAAATCCCACGCAGGTCACGAGGAGAACGTACAAACTCCGTACAGACAGCACCTGGTAGGACTATCCAAAAGTCCGGTTAAATATCACTGTCATATTATCACAAACATATTACTGGCACTACACTACCTTGGTTGCCTTAGCAGTGTTCTCATGGCATCGTTATATGCCACCTTTATAGTCTCTGAATGGCCTACTCCTGCACCTATTGTCTATTGAAGCAGATACGCTTCAATAGACAACAGGTGCAGGAAGAGGCCATTTGGCCCTTCGTGCCAGCACCACCATTCAATGTGATCATGGCTGATCATCCCCAATCAGTACCTCGTTCCTACCTTCTCCCCATATCCCCTGATTCTGCTATTTTTAAGAGCCCTATGTAGCTCTTTCTTGAAAGCATCCAGAGAACCGGTCTCCACCGCCCTCTGAGGCAGAGAATTCCACAGACTCACCACTCTGTGAGAAAAAGTGTTTCCTCGTCTCCGTTCTAAATGGTTTACTCCTTATTCTTAAACTGTGGCCCCGGTTCTGGACTCGCCCAACATCGGGAACATGGGGGTCAACCATTAATCCCAGCAGCACATTCCACTCACCCACAGCTCTGTGTAAAAAAACATGCATCGCACATCTCCTTTCAACTTTGCCCCTCTCACCTTGAACTTATGTCCCCTGGTATTTTTCCAAGCCTGGGAAAAAGATCCTGACTGTGTTCTAACTATGCTACCATGTTATCGTGGTCTACTCAAGTATTGTGTTATAACTGTCTACACATTCATGCTATTATTGCAGTCTACCCAATTCTGGTGTTATAGTCAAAAATAGACACAAAATGCTGGAGTAACTCAGCGGGACAGGCAGCATCTCTGGAGAGAAGGATTGCGTGACGTTTCGGGTTTTTCCACCTACTTTTCCAAACAGCCCGAAACGTCTGAAGAAGGGTCTCGACCCGAAACGTCACCCATTCCTTCTCTCCAGAGATGCTGCCTGTCCCACGGAGTTGCTCCAGCATTTTTTGTCTACCTTCGATTCAAACCAGCATCTGCAGTTCTTTCCAAACACATTTTATCTTGTGTTATAACGCTCTCCACAATGATGGCGTTATTATGGTCTCAAGATTTATGGTGTTATGACAATCTATATATTTATGGTGCTCTTGGGTCTGAACATAGGTTGAATTAGCACATTCTGCATGCAAAGCATGATTGCCACCCATGGCCTGCTCGGACAATGCAAAGTGCAAGTGCTATAGACACCTTTACACTGGGCTTAGACCCCCGACGCTCATTTCTCTAGAGTGGTCCGTGACTCACAAATCTCAGACGCAGAGACGGGATTAACAGCAACTGAGTCACGAGTGACATGCAAAGACTGCAGAAGAGACAAAGGGACAACTTCTCCAAACAGGAAGACATAAAGCAGTACTGTATTCACAAACATTGTTTAATAATAATAACTTTATTACAGACTCAAGGTCGAGACAAGGGGCAACATTACATTAAAAATGCATTGCATATCAAATATCATAAATATATATAAAATCATGCTAAATCACATAAAAACATCATAATTTATATATTTAAAAAACCCACAATACTCATGTTAAAAATCCAGAGTAAAAGATGATCAAAGCCATACAACGAGACAACATTACCAGTGTCTCCACAGCTGGGATTCGTAGCGTGTAGTGCTGACCCTTATGTTTGTCAAGGCCACAATAAGCACATTTTTTTTTTTAAAGAGTCATTTATCCGGCAAATGAATTTATACATGTGGTGTCTTAGGATAGCTTCTAAAGTACTGACTCCTGCAGCCACAAACATATTACTGGCACTGCACCATCTTGGTTGCCTTAGCAGTGTTCTCATGGCATCGTTATATGCCACCTTTAGTCTCTGCATACTTGTCTTTAAATAGTTCGACCACAGGTGCGCAGTGTAGAGGGGTGTGCAGTATACTGTAAATAGCTACATCTTCACCACATCTGCACGCGCACCAAATTTACGCAAGAGGATATTCGCCTGTACATACAGCATACGTCGTTGCCCATTTAGTTTATAGATACAGCGTGGGAACAGGCCCTTCCGCCCACACCGACCACCGATCCCACACACACACACACCAGGGTCATATTTACTACTTTACCAAGCCAATTAAACTGCACACCTGGACGGCGTTGGAGTGCGGAGTAAGCCCACGCAGGTCACGGGGAGAACGCACAAACTCCATACAGACAGCACCCGTAGTCAGGATCGAAAGCCCCGGGTCGATGGCGCTGTGAGGCAGCAACTCTACCGCTGCGCCGCCGTGCCTCAACTAGATTTGGAAGATCTCATGAAAGAAAGAGCGCAGGGACGATAGACATGGAAGTTGACAGGACTCCATGGCCTATGCTATCGGGTTGGGTAGTCTAGAATACTCTTTGGAGGGCAGGAGGCTATGAAGTGATCTTATAAAGGTATACAAAATCACGAGGAGGACAGGTAGGGTGATTGCACAGTCTCTTTTACTCAGGATAGGGGAATCCAGAATCAGAGGACATAGGTTTAAGGTGAGAGGTGCAAGATGAAATAAGAACCCGAGGCAACTTTATCACTCACAGGGTGGTGGGCGTACGGAACAAGCTGCCAGAACAGGTGCAATAACAATATTTATAAGATATTTGCACAGGTACATGGATAGGGAGGTTTAGAGGGATTTGGGCCAAACACAGGCAAACTAGCTTGAATGGGGCATCTGGATCAGCAAGGATGAGCTGGGCCGAAAGGCCTGTTTCCATCCTGTAAGACTCTATAAGGTCATAAGTGTTGGAGTAGAATTAGGCCATTCGGCCCATCAAGTCTACTCCGCCATTCAATCATGGCTGATCTATCTCTCCTGCCTAACCCCATTCTCCTGCCTTCTCCCCATAACCTCTGCCACCCGTGCAAATCAAGAATCTATCTCTGCCTTAAATATATCCACTAACTTGGCCTCCACAGCCTTCTGTGACAAAGAATTCCAATGATTCATCACCTCTGATTAAAGAAATTCCTCCCCATCTCCTTCCTAAAAGAAATTCCTTTAATTCTGAGCCTATGACCTCTAGCCCTAGATTCTCCCATTAAGGTCAAAGGTTCTATAAGATGACATGGTCATGATTTTTTTTCTTTTTAATGATTACATTGCGTACAAGATTCTCCCCAGCCCAACAAATGTGACCAAACCAATTGTAAAGGGTAGTGAACCTCCAGAAATTAGATATGGACCATTCATTAGAAATGAGATGTGTATCGAGGGAGCACACAGAACATGCAAGGTGATACCCAACTGATAATGACTATGTGTCTGACTATTGGAGATATGGCTGATGCACATGGATGAGAAGTATCTTCATCACCATTATCATAATATCATACAGAGTTTGTATGTTCTCCCCGTGACCTGCGTGGGTTTTCTCCGAGATCTTCGGTTTCCTCCCACACTCCAAAGACTTACACGTTTGTAGGTTAATTGACTTGGTATAAATGTAACATTGTCCCTAGTGTGTGTGGGATAGTGTTAGTGTGCGGGGATCGCTGGTCGGCGTGGACCGAAGGGCCCGTTTCCGCGCTGTATCTCTAAACTAATCGTACGTGCATGGATTGAGATATTAACGGCAATTTGACAGAGAAGAAAGGGCTCAAAATAGGATCAGTATCTCCACCTTTCTCTCCATGAGCCAATGTCCATTATTTGGGGAAATGCTTTGCGCACGCGTGTCCTCTCTTGGGTTGGACTCTGCCATCACATTCCAATCCCAATTCCATAGGGCAACTGGAATTCCAATTAAAATTTAGCAGCTGCTTCCTGGGACAACCAGAGCTCAGGGAAAGCCAATTATTTATAGCTTTATGGAAATAGATATTTATAGATTGTTAACAATTTAGTGTCTTGTCACGTGTACAGTGAGAAGCCTTTGTTGTGTGCTATCTAGTCAGTGACAAGGCAATACAGGATTACAATTGAACTATTCACAGTGTGCAGATACATGGTAAGGGAATAATGTTTAGTGCAAGGTAAAGCCAGCAAAGTCCGATCAAAGATAGTCTGAGGGCCACCAATTGTATAGATAGTAGCTCAGGACTGCTTTCTAGTTGTTGACAGTATGATTCCGCTGCCTGATAACAGCTGGGAAGAAACTGTCCCGGAATCTGGAGGTGTGCATTTTCACACTTCTTGCCTGATGGGAGAGTGACCAGGGTGCGACTTGTCCTTAATTACACAGCTGGCCTTGCCGAGGCAGCGTGAGATGTCAATAGAGCCAATGGAGGGTGGGTTGTGTGACGGTCTGGGCTGCATCCAAAATTCTCTACAATATGAACTTATGGGCCTTATATCTTACGGTCTTGGATGGAGCTGTCCCCAAACCAAGCTGCGATGCATCCCAGTAAAAATGCTCACTGCGGCGCATCCCTAGAAGTTGGTGAGACTTGTGCCAAATACATTAACAATTTCCTTTACAACTTGAAATTCAGATGCACACATAACACAAAGGACTTATTTCATATAATACGAAGGCCTAACTTTATAGCTGTAACGTGCAGGAAGGAACTGCAGATGCTGGTTTACACTGAAGATAGGCACAGAATGCTGGAGTTAAGGGCCTGTCCCACTGTACGAGGTAAGTGAAGAGTTCTCCCGAGTTCTCCCCCGATTCAAGCTCGTGTATGGTATGTAGCGGGTTCGTAGGAGCTTGTGGATGCCACGTAGCGGCTCGTACGAGTAACGGTACTCGGGAAATCCGCTAAACTCGTGACGTTTTTTTTAACACTGAAAAATGTCCACCAGTAAAAAAAATACTCGTGATTAAAAAATTGTTACTTTTTACTGGTACGAGCCCCTACGTACATTACACGAGCTCGAATCAGGGGAGAACTCTTGCATTACCTCATACAATGGGACAGGCCCTCAACTCAGCGGGACAGGCAGCAACCCTGCAGAGGAATGGGTGACGTTTCCGGTGGAGGCCCCACCTTCTTCAGACTGAGAAGCAGGGGAGAGGGAAACGGGAGATATGGAAGGGCAAGGTGTGAAAACGAGAGATCAAGGGAGACGAAGCTCAAGGAAAATGAAGAATAGATGTTCCTATGATTAAAAAAAAAAATTCAAAATTGTGTAAGAATTGCCACGACAAACCGCATACAAGAAGCTTTCTTTCCACTGTAAATTAATTTGTGCTACCAAGCTCGAAAACAAAACTAATGAAATTTAGCAAAGCCTTCCTCAGTATACCTTGTTGAAATTCATTTTCCATTAAATTTTAAATACATTAATTAAACAAACATACACTTATGATGTAGCTGTCATTGTCTGAGCTAAATTGCCTGCAGGATTCTAAAACTTGAAGGCAGTGCTCCTCGTACACTATTCTCTGTTGCACAGTTCAAGGACATGTGTTTCAAAGCACCTAATCAGGAAAAAACAGAACAGTGGCCTTGAGGCGTGCAAAGGTAATTATCAGTAACTAGCCATTGCAACAATGCTTTGCATCTGTGATGTGAATGCAGCTCGTAGCAAAAAAAATCGTCGAGTCAGAGTGATACAGTATGGAAACAGGCCCTTCGGCCCAACTCGCCCACTCCGGCCAACAATGTCCCAGCTACACTAGTCCCACCTGCCTGCGCTTGGTCCATATCCCTCCAAACTTGTCCTATCCATGTTCCTGTCAAACTGTTTCTTAAACGTTGGGATAGTTCCAGCCTCAACTGGCAGCCCGTTCCATACACCCACCACCCTTTGTGCGAAAAAGTTACCCCTCGGATTCCTATCTAATCTTTTCCCCTTCCCCTTGAACCTATGTCCTCTGTTCCTCGATCCCCCTACTATGGGCAAGAGATTGTAATCCTTTCACTCAATGCAAACCTATTTCAGCTTAGTGGGGTCATTATGTGGTCGTTCCACATAGGCAGAGGCAGAGATGCATCTTCCAGACCGGCAAGAGTTAAATTGCAGTTGAGACCAACAGTATTACCATATAATGAACTCTAAGCAATTGGTTGAACTCGCATGCCCAGAGCTGGAGGCAAAACAAATCATGCAGCAAAAATATTCTAACGAATTAAACCCATTACGAATATAATCATTAACAATTGCTAAAGTGAAGCCACATTATCTTCTCCGAAATTTTTAACAGTTGTTGTGTAATCAAATTCAACCACTGCTCTCCACAACAACCTTAATTAAAAAAATGAATTGCCAATGTAAGTTCTGGAAGCAAGACTTGAATAAACCATACATTTTATTAGACGGCTCGATTAGCAGACCCATGTTATATTTATTACAGAATAATTATTAGTAGTCAAGCATTAAATATAATTCACAAGCAAAATATTATTCCCTACGCCCTAGCAGCTTACATGCAAAATTATCATGCACATATTAATCATTCTAGACTCACAATGCAAATTGCTGTCAATTCCGTGGTTCTTGTTTAGATTTTTTTTTTAAATGTTTTTAAAGAGACTTAAAGAAAATTCAACAACAGGAACGACAAATTATTGCATTAAAGGATAACGGATTTTCAGTCAATACCAGGGCCAATAATGCATTTTTTAAAGTGCCAGACAAAACAGCTGTTTCCAAGCAGATGACACAGTTTTCTGCAAACAATCCCTGCCGATAATTATTAACAAAGGATAAATTAAGCCTCATTAGGATAGACCAATGTTGAAATAATTAAAGTAACACTTTAATTAGTTGAGTTCGCGGGACAAGTAAATATGGAAATAATGCAGTGCTAACGCTTCTATTCTCTTCAGTGAAGGCCAGCCTCCTAAAGTCGGATTCCACAGAATACCATGCAGAATCCACCGCTAAAACTATGAACCTCTCAGAGGATACATCGTTTAAACAAAAAAGACGCGACTACAAGATTTCTGCAAAACTGACTGCAAGAACATTGAGAAAACTCACTGCTTGCAATACCAGGTGTCAGAAGGTTCACCATGTGTAGTCTTGTCACTTCCCTTAAATCCTAATAACAGCTGAATTAACACACAGACAGAGCTACAGCCCAAAAGCTTAAATAAACCCTAGACCCCCACAGATTCAGCATCCCACTGGAGACCCCCCCCCCCCCCAAAAAAAAAAATCGAGGTTAGTTCTGTCTAGAAGTTATGTCCACATATGCTTATCACATCGTCCGTCTTAAGAACTTTGAGATGAATGAAACATAGAAAAATGCTATAGCTTTATGCATGTAACCAATTCTAATTAACATATCATACAGCATCGCCGAAATCTAACAAAACACTAATCAGTCTTAAAGTGATTCGATTATTTACATAGCCACACTGGACGTGTTAATCAAATTGCCATTTGAAAACTAGGCAGCCAGAGTAATTTAATATACCGAAAGGCAAGCGAAGGCAGCGAGATTAAAAAAATCAGAACAGATTACATCTTAATAGAGAGTATTTAATAAAAACAATGCCCATTTTATAATCTGGGACATCACACGAGCTCAGGATTAAGTGGCTACAAAAATAAATTAAACAATATTAAAATTCAACTTATGAAGTAACACTATTAAAATCCATCAGTTTAAAGAAGTGAAGCATTTACCTTTACTGGAATGGGCTCTGTGCCTTTCTAACCTCCACTGTGGCCGGAACAGAGACGTATTTCCAATGTCCCTTTAATGAGAAAAGTCTGGCTTCGACATTAAATAGAAACTGCTTGTCGAGGCCCTGTGGGGTACTCAGCAAGAGGTGGAGCAGCATTCTCATAGATTGTGGAACAGCCCCGTATGGAATGGCTTTGCTATTCCAGGGCTGTGCAATAGAGAACGCTGATCACTTGGTCAGCTCCTCTCCTCTCTCACTCACTCACTCTCTCTCACACACACACAGAATCCCTCTCAGCCGGTCGAGAGAACCAGCTAACCTCCAGCCTATTGGCAAAAGTCATCAGCCTAAGCCAAACCCACTGCCAAAACTCGATTCCTTGAGCTTCAGAGAGAGAGGGGAGAGGGGAGGGAGGAGGAGGGGGGGGGGGGGGTGTTACTGCTATAAACTCTTGCTCTGCACAAATGAACCTGGAATGGCAAAAAAATAGGACGTATTATTTTCCAAATGTGCTCGCAAAAATAGGGGGCTGTGATATTCTTACCTCCCTGCGTTTCAAAACCTATTAGCACGGTTTATGTTTCGTTTTTTAACAAATATTGGAAATATATATATATATATCTATATGGTAAGCACTTTTGATCGTGACAGCTGTGTATAATTTACTGACCTCTGGATTCAAAGTGATCAACTCTCCACATATGGTTTTAATTGCTGTGCTATATCTTGCATGCAATATTGCTAACAGGCATTTTGGGTTTTTTTTTAAATTTCCACCACAGATGAATGCAGTTCTTGCAATTTTTTTGTTGAGCCACTATAGACTAAATACAAGACCATGAAGACGATATGAACTATCAGTGCCTTTCCAGATGGTTCGGCTTGAAAGACATTTTAATCTCACAAAGTACTGAAAATTCAATCAAATCTCCCTGCAAGGAATAGGACTGTGCCAGATTCAACCTACTCTAGGATTATTTTAATTGTTAACAAACTATGCTATAAATGATCTAGATTTCTTTCTAAATTCAACGTTCACTTCGTGGATTAAAATGTATATTAAAACCTTCGTAAACCGGGAATCAATAATTTTCTGAACCATCACACTATGACAAATTCAAATGTTGTTATTATTAATAATAAAACTATTAGTTTTCAAAGCCATTCTTCCACATATTTAGATTGGGAGTGATTTTAACCTAATTCGCCTAGATAATGCAATGCAAAATCTACTGAGGTACAAATCCAGCAAAATAAGCCATCTGTCTGTACGCAATTTAACTTAAAATTTGTTTTTTTAATATGTACATGTCTGACTTTGAGACTGAAATGACCAACTCAGTAAGAATCTGTGTGTCCGTCAGAGGGAATCTCATTAGCGCTATCGTTTTCATGTTGGTGCTGATACAGTGGGCACGCTTGGCAAAATGGAGGCAGGGTGACAGAGCGGTGAGGTTAGTAGTGAGGAGGCCTGGACCATTAATCCAGCAGTAAGCGTTCAAATTCCACCAAGTCAGCTGGTGAGTTGAAATCCACGGACATAAATATGGAACAAAAACCTCCTGTGAGTAATGGACGACCATTAAACCACCAGATCATCATTTTAAAAAAACCCATCTGGTTCACTTGTATCCCTTCTGTAGCATGACAAAGAGATGATCCAACAGTGACTTCCCATAAGGTTCAGTTTCAAGACCAACACATCTGGCCAATCTGTGGTCGCATTCTCTCCAAATCTTGCTGACTGGTGCCCTCTAGTACAATGCCATCAGACATCGGGGCAGGATTAGGCAAGTTAGCCCACCTTGTCCATGTGGATTAAGTCGCCATTTGGGATTAGTCCCATTTGCCTGTACTTGGTCATAGCACCGGGTGGCACAGTGACCCGGGTTCAATCCTGACATGGATGATGTCCGTGCGGAGTTTGCGCGTTCTCCCTGCGACCGCGTGGCTTTTGTCCGGATGCTCTGGTTTCCTCCTACAATCCCAAAGACGTGCAGGGTTGTAGATTAATTGCCTTTTGTAAATTGCCCCTAGTGTAGGATTTACAACTAGTGTGAACTCATAATCCACACTATATCCACAAGAAGCGCTCTAAACCCTATAGACTTTGGGGTATGAAAGTGGGGTTACCGGCAGATGGAATGGTGTCGCAAGATGCATGGTGTGCTTGCCGATGCCGATTGTCACCATAATAACACAAATCAGCTGCACCTGAGATGTCGTGTACAGTTCCAATCTCACGCTATTGGAAAGAGGCGAGAGAGGGTGCAGAGGAAATATACAGAGATGTTGCCTGGACCTTTGGCGGGTGTGCGTTATAAGGCAGAATGGATAGGATGGGCCTGATGGAGCCACAGTCCACTTTAGTTTAGCGATACGGTGCAAAAACAGGCCCTTCGGCCCACCGGGTCAGTGCCGACTAGCGAGCCCAGCACTACAGATAATTTACAATCATACCAAGCCAATTAACCTACAGACCTATACGTCTTTGGAGTGTGGGAGGAAACCGGAGCACCCGCAGAAAACACACGCTAGGGCTTGGACACGCTAGAGGCAGGAAACATGTTCCCGACGTTGGGGGAGTCCAGAACCAGGGGCCACAGTTTAAGAATAAGGAGTAAACCATTTAAAACGGAGACAAGGAAACCCTTTTTCTCACAGAGAGTTGTGAGTCTGTGGAATTCTATGCCTCGGAGGGTGGTGGAGGCTGGTTCTCTGGATGCATTCAAGAGAGAGCTAGATAGGGCTCTTAAAAATAGCGGAGTCAGGGGATATGGGGAGAAGGCAGGAACGGGGTACTGATTGGGGATGATCAGCCATGATCACATTGAATGGCGGTGCTGGCTCCAAGGGCCAAATGGCCTACTCCTGCACCTATTGTCTATTGTCTATTGAGCGGACAAACTCCGAACAGACAGCACCCGTAGTCAGGATCGAACCCGGGTCTCTGGCGCTGAGAGGCAGCGACTGTACCGCTGCGCCACCGTGCCGCGGAAGAGTTTGCAGTTTGGAAAAGTGTCTGTGAGGCTCCTCTGTAGAAATAACCTGGGCTGCAACTCCACAGCACATGGTTAAATAAAGCCATACCACCACCACGTAAACAGTGGGGTCCAAGACATCTGGAGGCAGATCAAGTATACTTTGTTCTTTTTTACAGCTCACTATGTAAGAGGAGCTGAAAATGGGCACGATGTCCAATGTGACTGCCAATTGAGGTCAGCCTGTGGTAAACTCAGGCAACGCTCGTAATTATTTCTCTGGCTGGCAATCTATCACATTTTCCATATTTATTGGCAGCTCAAACATTGGCAGGGACAGGGCATTTGAGGTAATGGTGTCATTTAAAGGAAAAATGCATCTCTGAAATGTAAAATATGACTCATAAATGATAAATGTGATTAAAATTGAGTTAATGTCAATGTCCACCGAACATGGTTGCCACAGACGGCTGAGAAGGCCAAATCATTGTGTATTTTTAAGGCAGGGATCGACAGATACTTGTGTTAAAGAAGGAACTGCAGATGCTGGAGAATCAAGGGTTACACAAAAAGCTGGAGAAACTCAGCGGGTGCAGCAGCATCTAAGGAGCGAAGAAGGTCTGAAGAAGGGTCTCGACCCGAAACGTCGCCCATCTCCTTCGCTCCTTAGATGCTGCTGCACCCGCTGAGTTTCTCCAGCTTTTTGTGTAACCATCGACAGATACTTGATTGGTAAGGGTATCAAGGGTTATGGGGAGAAGGCAGGAGAATGGAGTTGAGAGGGAGAGATGGATCATGATTGAATGGCAGAGTAGACTCGATGTGTAATAAGGAACTGCAGAAGTTTGCATCGTCTGAGCAGGCCATGGTCATGCTTTGTGTGCAGAATGTGCTAATTCAACCTATGTACAGACCCAATAACACCATAAATCTGTAGACCATGATAACACCAGACAAAATGTAGAGGAAAGAACTGCAGATGCTGGTTTAAATTGAGGGTAGACACAAAATGCTGGAGTAACTCAGCGGGACAGGCAGCTTCTCTGAAGAGAAGGAATTGGTGACGTTTCGGTTCGAGTCAGTTGAGTCAGGGGAAAGGGACTCGATCCGAAACGTCACCCATTCCTTCTCTCCAGAGAAGCTGCCGGTCCCGCTGAGTTACTCCAGCTTTTTCTGTCTATCAGTTGGGCCGAATGGCCTACGGGTTCTTATGACTTATGAACTTACGATGCCTGCACGTTTTCTTCTCATCCTTATCTGAAACATCTAAGAATGGAATGGGTCTGAAGAAGGGTCTCGACCCGAAACGTCGCCTATCTCCTTCACTCCTTAGATGCTGCTGCACCCGCTGAGTTTCTCCAACTTTTTGTGTAACCCTCGATTCTCCAGCATCTGCAGTTCCTTCTTTAACACAAGAATGGAATGGGGTTTGTCTTCTAGTCTGCTGATTCCATTGAAACTACTGCTCATAGTTCCGATTGAAATCAGACCATGATTCTACAATGCTCCTTCAATCCTCATCTCATCTGATGCACTGCTGCACAAATGTTATCTTGACCAAGGAATGGGGGAGTGAGGACGCGGGGTGGTGTGTCAATTAGACTCTACAATAACATTCTTTGCATCGCTGGTGGGCGCGGACTCGGCTTGTTTCTGCGCTGTATCTCTTAAATAGAACTAAAACTAAAATGGGCTTGTTGTCTTTCTAACCTTCTGCAGATAACTTGAGATAATCACAGGTCTCGACCCAGTCGCTGAAGAGTCATGCAGCACGGAAACAGGCCCTTCAGCCCAAATCGCCCATGCCGACCAAGATGCCCCATCTACACTGGTGGCACGGTGGCGCAGTGCACCAGAGACCCGGGTTTGATCCCGACTACAGACGCTGTCTGTACGGAGTTTGTACGTTCTCCCCGTGACCTGATGGGTTTTCTCCAAGAACTTTGGTTTCCTCCCACACTCCAAAGACGTACAGGTTGGTAGGTGAATTGGCTTGGTATAAATGTTTATCCTAGTGTGTGTAGGGTAGTGTTAGTGTGCTGGTTTAGAGGGATATGAGCCAAAGGTGGGCTAGTTTAGTTTAGTTTTAGCGATCCAACGTGGAACCAGACACAGTACGTTAACAGTCAAGTCAAGCCATCAGACTATTAAAAAAAACTATAACTATATATATTCAATGGTTTATGGACACACTGATCAGTATTTATGGCTACAATACCCTGTTGTGCTGCAGCAATGCAAGAAGGTCATTGTCCTATCTGGGACACATGACAATAAACTCTCTTGACCCTTGACCTGACTCTTTGATTGCTGGTTGGTGGGGACTCAGTGGGCCGAAGGGCCTGTTTCCGCGCTGGATCGCTAAACTAAACTAAACTAGGCCACCTTTGGCTCATATCCCTCTAAACCTTTTCTATCCACGTACCTGTCCAGGTGTCTGTTATTAATGCTGTTATAACACCTGCCTCAACTACCTCCTCTGGCAGCTCGTTCCAAGTACCCACTGTTCTCTGTGTTCTGACATACTATCCGGTCTAGAGGAAGCAGCAGGCTGCATTTATAGCACCTTCAGTGCAGCAACTTGTCACATACTCCAGTGTCAGGAAGACAAGAATAATCCGTGAATCTGAGACAAACAAAATCTTCAGCAACTGGGTCGAGAGCTGTGATTATCTCAAGTCTGCAGAAGGTTAGAAAGACTGCAAGCCCATTTTAGGCTTGGTTCTGATCTAGTGCTACAACGCGGAAACAGGCCCTTCGGCCCACCGAGTCCATGCTGACCAGTGATGCAAAGAATGTCATGGTGCCTATTGTCGAGTCTGATTGACGCCCCACCCCTCTCCCTCAGTCCACCATTCCTTGGTACAAAATAACATTAGTGCAGCAGTGCGTCAGATAGAGCATTGTAGAACCATGGAAAAATAGGTGCAGGTGTAGGCCATTCAGCTCTACGAACCAGCACCGTAATTCAATATGATCATGGCTGATCATCTAAAATCAGTACCCCGTTCCTGCTTTTCCCCCCATATCTCTTCATTTCTTTAGCTCCAAGAGCTAAATCTCATTGTGGGTGAGCATGGGCCAATAGACCTGTGCGATAGAAAGGAGAAAACTACAAACGCGTGCCGGTCTTAGATCATGCTGTCTGCTTCCCCGAGGCAGCGTGAGGTGTAGATGGAGTCAATGGTGGGGAGTTTGGCCTGCGTGGCGGACTGGGCCACATCTGGGCTTCTCTGCAATGTCTTGCTGCCTTGGGTGGAGCTGTTTCCAAACTAAGCTGTGATGCAAGCCAACAGTATGCTTTCGAAGGCGGAGGTTTGCAAGTCATTGTAGTCATCGTGCCGAGTTTGCCAAGTCTCCTAAAGAAGTAGAGGCATTGTGGTGCCTTCGTGGCTGTCACGTTGATGTGATTAGGTCATTGCTTATATTAACGCCACAGAACATGAAGATCTCACCCATTTCCCCCAGCACCACTGATGCTGAGTGGGGCATGTACTCCACTATGCTTCCTGAAGTCCAAAACTAGCTCACTTATACTATCCTGCACCCACGAGGGACAATGTTTACGCTTATACCGAGCCAATTAGCCTACAAACCTGGACGTCTTTGGAGTGTGGGAGGAAACCGAAGATCTCGGAGAAAACCCACGCAGGTCACGGGGAGAACGTGCAAACTCCGTGCAGACCGAGACGCTACGTATGGAAAACGTTAGGCTTGACTTGGCGGAAAAAAACAGATCTATTTCTTAAGACATGGTTATCTTTTACTGAATTTCTGCAACAACAGAATGGTCAAACACAAATTTAAATGTAAATCTGACACCAGTGATGGGGGAGGGTTGGGGGGGGGGGGGGGGGGGGGGGGGGTGACAAGAAGGTATATCTCCATCTTTTCTTTTCTCCTGTACTTCTTTGGCAGCTTAGGGGTCTTTTTGCATTGGCTGTGAGGCAGCAACTCTACCGCTGCACCACCTGGTATTCTTCTCCCCTCTCCCGTCAAGCAGAAGGTACAGAAGCTTGAAAGCGCGCTCCACCAGATTCAGGAACAGCTTCTTCCCCTCTGTTATCAGGCTTCTGAATAGTCCTTCCATTTCACCTTTACCCATTGCAGATAATGGACTTTGTCTATGGAACTGGTGCGCTACAATGCTGTGAACTATATTCCTTTGCTCAACCTATTATACTTGAGTTTCACTTGATTGAATTTATGCATATTATTATCTGATTTGATTGGATAGCATGCAAACAAAGCGTCTCACTGTACCTCGGTGACAATACTAGTTTAGTTTATTGTCAGCATTTATTGAGGTACAGTGAAAACCATGTTATCCAGTCAGCGGAAAGACTATACATCATTACAATCGAGCCATTCATAACGTATAGATACATGATAAAGGGAATAATGTATAGTGCAAGATAAGTCCAATTAAAATTTGTTCGAGGGTCTCCAATGAGGTAGATGGTAGCTCAGAACCGCTCTAGTTGTTGATAGGATAGGCAGCTGGGAAGAAACTGTCCCTGAATCTGGAGGTGTGCGTTTTCACACTTCTGTACCTCCTGCCTGATGGTAGAGGGGAGAAGAGGGAGTGCGACTCATCCTTGATGATGCTGCTGGCCTTGCCCAGGCAGAGTAAAGTGTAGATGGTGCCAATGGAAGGGAGGTTGGTTTGTGTGCTGGTCTGGGCTGCGTCCACAACTCTCCGCAATTTCTTGCGGTCTTGGATGGAGCTGTTCCCAAACCGTGCCGTGGTGCATCTCGATAAAATGCTTTCTACGGCGCATCTGTGGAAATATCCGTAATAAACCTGAACCTTATGGATGTTGAAAATAATACACAGTATTATACGATAATACTGCCCAACAGGATTTTTGTTTTTTTCCATTTCCATTTCTTAAATAACTATAATTTATCAATGACAAGTAAAAAGGTCGACTTAAATAAAGGACTACACAGTGAAAATGGAAATGAATCATTTAACTGTGTTCTCTAATTTACCGTCTGTACGCTATAGATGACACACCAGTATGATGAGAAGGCACCAAACCTGACTCTTGGTATTGTAGATGCATAGTTCAAGTGGAAAATTATGTTTCGGGATAAGTATGAATAAAAAATACTGAAGCACAAAAATGCATTTAGCAAAATCTCATTAGTCTGCATCAATTAATCCAACCATTCAGAAGATGCATAGATAACCAGAACTTTGCAAATCTTCATGAAGTCATAATTGGGGCAAAACTATAAAGCCGAAGGATGGTGACGTGGGAGGCATGGTGGCGCAGCGGTGGAGTTGCTGCCTAATGGGCCTGTCCCACTTAGCCGATTCTTTGGGCGACTACCGCAATATTTTCAACATGTTGAAAGTTTTCGGCGACAGTGGCGACAATTTGTGCTGCCTGTAGGTTGAAGCCGGGTGTCGTAGGCGAATTCCATTAAAATGAGCCCCTGGCAGTCGTCTAAAGAGTCGCCTAAGTAGGACAGGCCCATTACAGCGTCAGAGACGCGGGTTCGACCCTGACCACGGGCGCTGTCTGTAAGGAGTTTTTACGTTCTCCCCGTTGACCTGCCTGGGTTTTTTTTCCCGGGATCTCCGGTTCCCTCACACACTCCAAAGGCGCACAGGTTTGGAGGTTATTTGGCTTGGTGTAATAGTGAATTGTGCCCAGTGTGTGCAGATTAGTATTAATGTGCAGGGATCGCTGGTAGGCGCAGACTCAGTGGGCTGAAGGGCCAGTTTCTGCGCAGTATCGCTCAACTAAACTGAATCTTCCTTAAGCAACCTACCAGAAATATGAATGTTAGTTATTATTCTCACGTGTGCTGAAGTACCAGTGGACAGCTTTTGTTTGTGTACTCTCCACTCAAACAAAAAAGACTACAAGTGGATACAATCAATCTGACCACAGTCCAAGGATATTGTAAGGATGGGACGGCAATAATGGATGAAAGCTGTTCCTCTTCTGGGGACCAGCGCCGTGTACCACAACAATCCGTAATGGAACTCACTGCGGTAAACGCATGGTGTATGTGGAGTAGGTGGAGCTCAGTAACATGGCAAAACTGGGTTAGGGCGGCGAGGGGGAGTTAAGAGCCTGTCCCACTGTTGTAGTGTGACGCCGAGAATCCGGCTCCCCCTACGACAATGTCTACGACAGGCTGCTGCCTAGTCGACGTCAAGCTACGGCAACCAGCGTCCCAGTTCTTCGCGACACGCGACGTCAGCCCAAGACAGCCTGCGACGACACAGACGGCAACCAAAGTCAACCTGCGTCACCCCGCGACAAGGTACGACCCTGCCGGCGTCAACTGAAGACAGGCAGAGCAGAGCGGCGGCGTTTTTTAATCAAATGACGCAACGTGCATTCTCGTGACGCCGATACCGCTGCCGCTTGACTTCACTGAAGTCAGCACATGGCCTACGACAGCACCAACGCCAGGAGAAGTCACGCAACGTTAAGCTAACTGCCGCCGAGAGGTTTTGAACATTTCAAAACAAGCGGCGACAAGAAAAATGGCCAAGACACTTGAGGCAACGGCTCACGACAATACAGGCGTCACGCCGCCACCATGTGGCCACAGACCCGGAATTCGCCCGAGAAAGTCGCCCAAGTGGGACAGGCCCCTTTAAGGTTTCAGTGTTGATGCTGGAGCTGAGAGTCTAGCAGAAGGGGATTAATTTGCTGTGTTT